>JADRCD010154475.1:0-56576 GCA_019843815.1 Montemys delectorum | reverse complement strand
CACACACACACACACACACACACACACACACACACACACACACACGTACATATACATACAGAGACTGGTGGCACTTTTCATCTTAGCAGTGGGGAGTCAGAAATAGGAGGATCCCTGGAATTTGCCTTCCATGCAGTCTAGCTGAATCAGGAAACTCCAGATTCAGTGAAGGACCCTGTTTCAAAAAGCAAGATGGAGAGCTTTGATGGTTTTTGTTGACTATCAGTTTAACAGGATTGGGAATTACTTCAGAGGCAAGTCTCTAGGCACAACTGGGAGGAATTACGTTGATTAGGTTATCCTCTGGGAATGTCTACAAGGCATTACCTTGATTAAAGTGCAAAGGCTGGGGTATCGTTCCTTGGCTTGGGTACCAGATTGCATAAAAAGGAGAAAGTTAGCTGAACACAAGCATTAATCTCTCTCCACTTCTGAACTGTGAGTATAATGTGATCAGTTGCCTCAAGCTTCTGCAACCAAATGTTCCTTCCACAATCGACTGTTTCTGGAACTACGTGCCCAAATAAGCCCTTTCCTTCTTGACTTGCTACTGTCAGGCCTTTTGTTACAGCAAAGAGAAAAGTAACTAAGGCGAGTGATGAAGGAAGATGTCCGTGCTAACCTCTGGCCTCCGTGCACCCCTCCTTGGGCAGGTACACCCCACATGAGAAAAACAATTATGGCATTTTAAATATCTCTAGAACCAGAAAGCATGATCTCTTCTAAAAAATGCCAAGGATATGTATGATCTCTGTCTCAAAACTAGAAATCCCTTCCAAGGGCCCTTGTCATGGACTCACTGGTGTGGCCCCTCACTGCTCTCCGTTCCTGAACTTTGTCAAAGGCAGCCTAGGGCAAGACAGAAGAAAAGCAATGGAGAAAATGTAGAGAGGTGAGCAGCGAGGGAGCACAATGACTACAAACACTACTTTACAAACCAGTGTCCTTCCAGGACAGAGGCAGCTCCCAGGACACAGTCCTTTAGAGGGGTGTATATAGATGCCTCTACAGTTTGCCAAGAGTCACTTTGTCTATTCCCAGGACCTCCTGGAGTTTTGCCTTTTGGAGTAACTGTTCTGAAGACACACATTGGACTTGAGTATGACATCATGTTTGTAATAACACACAGAATAAGGTGTCTAGTTCTCATATGAAGGGCAATGAGTGTCCCCAAGAGAGAGTGGGTAACAATGATTTCACAGTTACTCCATGATAGCATATGGAAATTCATGATTATTTTAGGCCCTGGTCAAAAATGTCAGAATGTGAATAATTCACCAGGCAGCACTGTGTATTTTATCTCATTTTTCTCTCACTTTGCAACCAAGTATGTTGTAATTTTTAGCATCTTCCTTCTTATACTATTACTGACATTGTGAGAAAATGAAAGGATATATTTGGATTAGCATTTATATAAGATTTTTATTTTATGGATCACTTTAGAAAAGTTTATATTAGTTTTATTTTTCTTGGTCATGTATGTTAGCTTGTATTCTGCTATTTGCATTTTGCAGCTAGATTCACTGAAATACAAGAAGTTACAAAATAACTGACCTGAAAGTTAATAGGAAAGTTGAGATTAATCATAGGTGTAGTTTAGGATTGCCATATTGAACACAGCATCTTGCCCAAGTCAACCGGACCAAGCCTGTCAGTGAGTGGAAGAGAAGCTGATCACATTTCTGGCAGATTTAGAAGCTAATTAATCAGTCGGTAAGGCAAAGTTACCAACAAGCCTTGACCATATTTCAGAAACATCAGCTCAAGTTTAGTCTGGAAGAAGACTCAGACAATTGTAAAACCTTTCTTCTGAGCTCCAGACCTATGTTTAGATGGTCTAATATATTGTGCATCAGCTAGATTTTCTAAAATCAGCCTACTCAAGACTGCCAGCTCGGTGCTGGTGCACTATACCTTTAATTCCAGCACTCAAGAGGCAGAGTCAGGTGGATATCTGTGAGTTCAAGGCCAGCTAGTCCATAGAGCTAGTTCCAGGAGAGGTAAAGTTATAGAGAGAAATTCTGTCTGAAACAACAATAACAACCACCCTCCAAAAAACCCCCCAAAAGAACAAAACCCAAAAAGACTGTCACTCTACCTGTGAACGTCATCTTTCTTGTACATTCCCTAAAGACATGAGCTGCTGTTGAAATATTTTATATTAAATTGGATGCCAGGTCCTGACTTTAGTTCCTTCTTACTCATAATTATAAAAGATACTTAGTGTCCTGGCTATTTGTTTTTTCAAATGAATTTAAGAATTGTTCTTTCAAAGTCTATAAAGAATTGTGTTAGCTGAGTCGTACTCCATTATGCAAATGTACCACTTTTTCTGTATCCATTCCTCTGTTGAGGAACATCTGGGTTCTTTTCAGCATCTGGATATTATAAATAAGGCTGCTATGAACATAGTGGAGCATGTGTCCTTGTTATATGTTGGAGTACCTTTTAAGTATATGCCCACGAGTGATATAGCTGGGTCCTCAGGTAGTACGGTGTCCAATTTTCTGACAAATCACCAGACTGATTTCCAGAGTGATTGTACCAGCTTGCAATCCCACCAGGAATGGAGGAGTGTTCCTCCATCTCTACATCCTTGCCAGCATTTGCTGTCACCTGAGTTTTTCAACTTAGCCATTCTGACTGGTGTGAGGTAGAATCTCAGGGTTGTTTTGATTTGTAATTTCCCTGATGACTAAGGATGTTGAACAGTTCTTTAAGTGCTTCTCAGTCATTTGATATTCCTCAGTTGGGAATTCTCTGTTTAGCTCTGTATCCCATTTTTAATAGGGTTATTTGGTTCTCTGGAGTCTAATTTCTTGAGTTTTTTGTATATGTTGGATACTAGCCCTCTATCAGATGTAGGATTGATAAAGATCTTGTCCCAATCTGTTGGTTGTCATTTTGTCCTATTGACAGTGTCCTTTGCTTTACAGAAGCTTTGCAACTTTATGAGGTCCCATTTGTTGATTCTTGATCTTAGGGAATAAGCAAATTGCTAAGGAAATTTTTGCCAGTGCCCACATATTCAAGGCTCTTCCCTACTTTCTCTTCTATTAGATTCAGTGTATCTGGTTTGATGTGGAGGTCCTTGATCCACTTGGACTTGAACTTTGTACAAGGAGATAAGAATGGATTGATTTGCAATCTTCTACATGCTGACCTTCACTTAAGCCAGTACCATTTGTTGAATATGCTGTCTTTTTTCCACTAGATGGTTTTAACTCCTTTGTCTATTCTATTCCATTGATCTACATGCCTGTCTCTGTACCAGTACCCTGAGGTTTAGTTTTTTTTTTTTTTTTTAATACTATTGCTCTGTAATAGAGCTTGAGGTCAGGGATGGTGATTGTCCCAGAATTTCCCTTATTGTTGAGAATAGTTTTTACTATCCTGGGTGGTTCATTGTTCCAAATGATTTTGAGAATTGCTCTTTCTATCTCTGTGAAGAATTAAGTTTGAATTTTGATGGGGATTGCATTGAATCTGTAGATTGTTTTTGATAAAATGGCCATGTTTACTATGTTAATCCTGCCAATCCATGAGCATGAGAGATCTTCCCATCTTCTGAGGTCTTCTTCAATTTCTTTCTTCAGAGACTTGAAGTTCTTGTCATACAGATCTTTCACTTGCTTGTTTAGAGTCACACCAAGATATTTTATATTATTTGTGACTATAGTGAAGGGTGTCATTTTTCTAATTTCTTTCTCAGCCTGTTTATCCTTTGAGTTAAGGAAAGCTACTGATTCATTTGAGTTTATTTTGTATCCAGCCACTTTGCTGAAGTTGTTTATCAGCTGAAGGAGTTCTCTGGTAGAATTTTTTGGCATCACTTAAGTATACTATCTTATCATATGCAAATAGTGATATTTTGACTTCTTCCTTTCTAATTTGTATCCTTTTGACTTCCTTTTGTTGTCTAATTGCTCTGGCTAGGACTTCAAGTACTATATTGAGTAGATAGGGAGGGAGTAGGAAGTCTTGTCTATTCATGCTTCCATGGGATTACTTCAAGTTTTTCTCCATTTAGTTTGATGTTGACTACTGGTTTGCTGTATATTGCTTTTACTATGTTTAGGTATAAGCCTTGAATTCCTGTTCTTTCTAAGACTTTTAACATGAAGAGATATTGAATTTTGTCAAATGATTTTTTAGCATCTAATGAAATGATCATGTGTTTTTTGTTTGTTTGTTTACATAGTGGATTATGTTGATGGATTTCTGTACATTGAACCATCCCTGCATCTCTGGAATGAAGTCTACTTATTCATGGTGAATGATCATTTTGATGTGTTCTTGGATTCAGTTTTTGAGAATTTTGTTGAGTATTTTTGCATCAATATTCATAAAGGAAATTGGCCTGAAGTTCTCTTTCTTTGTTGGGTCTTTGTGTAGTTTTGGTATCATTATAATTGTGGCTTCATAGAACAAATTAGGTAGTGTTCTCTTTGTTTTTTATTTTTATGGAATAGTTCAAAGAGCTTGGAATTAGGTCGTTTTTGAAGGTCTGATAGACTTCTTCCTTTCTGCACTAAATCCATCTGGTCATGGACTTTTTTTGGTTGGGAGACTTTTAATGACTGCATCTATTTCTTTAGGGGTTATGGGACTGTTTAGATGGTTGATCTGATCCTGATTTAACTTTGGTACCTGCTATTTCTCTATAAAATTGTCCATTTCATCCAGATTTTTCAGTTTTGTTGAGTATATGTTTTTGGGTCAGAATCTGATAATTTTAACTTCATGAAATTTGCAGGCAAATCAATTGAACTAAAAAGTATCATTCTGAGTGAGATAACACAGCCACAAAAGAGTGCATGGTATGTACTCGCTGATAAGTGGATATTAGAAATAAAGCTCAGAATACCCATGATACAACTTACAGGTCATATGAAGGTCAAGAAGAAGGAAGACCAAAGTATAGATGCCTCAGTCCTACTTAGAAGGGGGAACAACATAATCACAGGAGGTAGAGCATGGGTGAGACTTGGGGGGAAGAAAGCAGGGAAAAAGGAAAAAAGGGGGCCAAGATCAGGTGTGGGAGGAGATGGGGGAGATGTACAGAGGGTAAGAAAATTGAACAGAGGTGTGTAGCAATGTGGGATGGGGAACCTTGGGTAGCTACCAGCAAGTCCCAGATGCCAGGAAAGCAAGAGGCTTCCAGGATCCAATGGAGATGACATTAGTTGAAGTATCCAGCAAAGGGGAGAGAGAACCTGTGGAGACCTTATCCAGAAGTTAGGCATGACTCCCAGTTGAAGGATGGGGTCACCTACCCTTCTCAAAATATTAACCCAGCATTGCTCGCGTCTAAAGGAAATATGGGGACAAAGAGTAGAGCAGATACAGAAGAAAAAACCATCCAGAGACTACCCTACCCCACCTGGGGATCTATTCCATATGCAGCCACCAAACCTAGACACTATTGCTAATGCCAAGAAATGCTTGTTGACAGGAGTCTGATATGGATGTCTCCTGAGAGGCTCAGCCAGAGCCTTACTGATACAGATGTGGATGCTTGCAGCCAACCATTGGACTGAGCAGGCAGACCCAAATGGAGTAGTTAGGGGGAGAACTGAAAGAGCTGAAGGGATTTGCAACCCCATAGGAAGACAACAATATCAACCAACCAGATCCCTCAGAGCTTCCAGGGACTAAACCACCAACCAAAGAGTACACATGGAGGGACCCATGGCTCCAGCTGCATATGTAGCAGAGGATGGCCTTGTCTGGTATCAAAGGGAGGGGAGGCCCTTGGTCCTATGAAGGCTTGATGACCCAGGGTAGGGAAATGGTAGGTGGTGGGGTGGGAGTGGGTATGTGGGTGGGGGAGAACCCTTGTGGATTCAGGGGGAGGGGATAAAATGGGGTGTTCTTGGAGAGGAATTCAAGAAGGGGGATAACATTGGAAATGTAAATAAACAAAATGACCCATAAAAAATTAAAAAAACATTGTGTCGGAATTTTGATGAAAATTGCATTGACTCTGTAGATTACTTTTGGTAAGATGGCTGTTTTTACTATGTAAGTCCTATCTATCTATGAGCATGAAAGATCTTTCCATCTTTTGAAATCTTGTTCAATTCCTTTCTTCAGAGATTTGAAGTTCTTGTAATACAGGTTGTTCACTTGCTTGGTAGAGTTACACAAAGATGCCCTATTATACCAGAAGGATACCTGCTTAATTGTGTTCATAGCAGCTTTATTCATAACAGCCAGAAACGGGAAACAACCTAGATGTTCCTCAACTGAAGAATGGATAAAGAAAACAAGGTACATCTACACAATAGAATACTATTCAGCTATGAAAACCAAAGATATCATGAAATTTGTAGGCAATGGATGAAACTAGAAAATATCTTAGTAAGGTAACCAAGACCAAGAAAGACACACATGGTATGTACTCACTGGTAAGTGGATATTAGCCATAAGGTACGTGATAGCCACGATACATTCCAAAGACCCTAAGAAGCTAAACAAGAAAGAAGGCTCAAGCGAGGATGCTGGAATGTCACTCCACTTTTGCTGGAAAACAAAATAGTTATTGGAGGAGGATGGAGGGAGGGAAATGGGTGGGAGTGGGCATGGGGATGGGGATGGGGATGGGAACAGGGGTAAGGATCAGGGGTTGTGACAGGTGGGGGGGACTGGAGAGGTCTAAGAATGAGAATGGAAATTGATGGGGGTGCATCTCTGGGACTTGATGGAGACCTGGGAAGGAGTTTACATCAAGAGTTTATGGGGGGGGGCAACCCTAGCTGAGACTGTTACCAACCAGGGATATGGAAACTAAAGTGGCTACTCCCTGTAGCCAGGCGGGTCTTCCATTGGTGGGAAGGGGATCACAAAACTTGCACCCTAAAACCCCAAACCCAAAATTTTCCTGCTTATAAGATGTGTATGGATAAAGAAGGAGCAGAGATTGAAGAACCAATGACTAGTCCAACTTGAGACTCATCCCATGAATGAGAGTCAATCCCTGACACTGCTAATGATAATCTGCTTTGCTTGCAGAGAGGAGCCTAGTATAACTATCTCCTGAGAGGCTCAAAGACCCACAGCCAAATATCAGGCAGAGCTTGGGAGGTCTTGTGGAAGAGTGGTGGATAGAATTGATTGAGGTGGAAGGGTCAAGGGCACCACAAGAAGACCTACAGAGTCAACTAACCTGGGTCCACGGGGGCTCACAGAGACTGAACCACCAACCAAGGGGCATGCAGGGGTTGGACCTAGGCCCCCATTATTTGTAGCAGATGTACAACTTGGTATTCATGTGGTCCCCTAACAAGTGTAACAGGAGCTTACCAACTCTATTGGCTATCATTGGATCCTCTTCCCCTAACTCAACTGCTTGTTTGGCCTCAGTGGGAAGAACATATGTTTAGTCTTGCTGGGACTAAGATGTCTCAGGGAGGGGTGGTACCCAAGGGGTGGGGGTGGGGAGCTCCCCCTTTTCTGAAGAGAAGGAGATGGCCTAATGTGAGGAGGAATTTGGAGGGGAGGGACTGGGAGGAGGGGAGGGACTGGGAGGAGGGGAGGGAGAGAGATTGATATCGGGATATAAAGAAAATAAATACATTAATGAAAGAAAAAAAACAACAGAAGAGCTTTCTTTGCTCTTTTTCTGTTATTTCTTGTTTAATACTTGATTTTTTTTGTATGTGTTAGATTGCTGTTGAATAAAGCATAAAAGACATTGACCCTAAAAAACAAAGATGCTCAGTGATCAGGAGCAGATAATCGTGCTTACTTCCCTTTTCTTGACTTGTGCTGATTTAGTTTAGCTGGTCTTGGTACCTTTCAAACATTCTTCTAACTAAACCTGCCTTTAGATTTCAGGATTCACTCTTCATATTGGTGCATAATCTTATTTTCAAAAATTATATTGTTACTTCTTTAATTAAGTGCTTGAAAGAACACCTTATGGAGGCATAGATGTGCTATTTAACATGTTATAAATGACCAACTTGACTTCTACAACTAGAAAACACCCTAGCCCATAACAAGCCCACCAAACTATTCCAACTTCAAATTCAAGTATATATAGATAGACTTCCTCTGTGAAGACTGACCTGCCAATAAGAATGGAAGTTTATCTCCTGTTAGGCTGCTTCACACATATAAGTCTGTCTTAGTATTGGTGACACACACACACACACACACACACACACACACACACACAGCCATAGACAGACAGACACACACACCCATATACAGACACACACCTATATACAGACACACACACACACACACCTATATACAGACACACATACACACACACACAAACACACACAGCCATAGACAGACAGACAGACAGACACACACACACATATACAGACACACACCTATATACAGACACACACACACACACACACACACACACACACACACAGCCATAGACAGACACACACACACACCCATATACAGACACACACCTATATACAGACACACACACACACACACACACACACACACACACAGCCATAGACAGACAGACAGACAGACTCACACACACACACCTATATACAGACACACACACACACACACCTATATACAGACACACATACACACACACAAACACACACAGCCATAGACAGACAGACAGACAGACACACACACACCTATATACAGACACACACACACACACACACACACACACACACACACACACACGGCTCCCTGACACGCACACACCCATACAAAACACACACGTGTGCGTGTTTGTGTATACCATCCATCTTTTTGTACTTGATACCAAGTTCAGCAATTTTGGAAGCTACATACTAATTTCTGTATTTCTAAAATGCAGTATAGATATTGGTTTTAGTTTTTACCTTCCACAATGTTATCAGAAGAAATATAACTAATATCTAGTAAACAAAAAATATCCCAAAACTATAATGGAAATTCTAGAAGTTAATCTTGCACTGAACCTCAAGAGATAAGTAGATCTATAAACAATAATATGTAAAGAACTTGGGAACGTCTTTCTGCTGCTTAGGTAAACACATGGTTACATAAACTTTATGAGCCTATTTATATTCATGTATAAAATAATAATGACTATTCTGTAGGAATGTTATATGAAAAGGGCAGATGTTAAATAATGCACATAAAATATGCACACAGAATGAGATGCCCAGAGAACTATATAACTAGAATTTTCTTTTGGGAGAATGAATGTAACTTAGGAAGCCTCATTTTTCTCATGAAGCAACTAGCTTCAAAGAGTTCAGTGATGTTCACTATTTGCTTTTGATACTTCCAAATAATGATTACACAAAAATATTCTCTTTACAAGGGTGTGACCAGCAAACTGACACCTCTAAAGAGAATGGAGATGGATGACTTCACCACAGTGAGTTTCATGAGCTTTATTTGTTTGACATAAACTTATCTCTAACACGAAAGATTTTCCAGAAATTGTTTACATGGAATCCAGAGTTGGCAGCTCAGTTTACTAGAATTTGTGGCTAGCTTGGGCTACAAAGTAAATTCCAGTCTTTCCTGAATCACATTGTGACTCTGAAAAGAAATTGCAAAGAGAAAAACATTTATTTATTGATTGTCATTTCTCTATCAATAACTATAGGAACATCTCATATATTTAAATGTCAGATGTGAGTTACACACTTGTTACACTTTCTGTTAGCATGCAAGTAACTTGCTAGATCCTCTATCTCTCTTGGTTTAATTTCCTATTCTTATGTCTAATAAAGAGCATAAGGGACAGGTATTTTTTCAAGTAAAATGCCAGTTGAGCAAATGGAATTAAAAGTTAAATTTCTTTTACTTTAGGGTAACCACTGACTTGAAGTGAATATAAGAAATCCTTCCATGTAGGAGCTCCAGTCTGTTCTACCACAGGCTGTTCAGTCATCAGTGTACAGATATAAGCATAATTACTTTGTCTGATGGTGGAATAATTTGCTTTTCTATTAGAACATTTTTTTCTTATAAAAGAGAAAATATCACACATCTACATCTCTTAAAATTAAAGAAATAGCTTTAGAAGGTTGACTGTCTTAAAGAAATTGAAAATACTGTATTAACTCTGTAGCTATGCCTCCATTTGTTTACTGGTGTTAAACTTTAGGTAAAATGGCCGTTACATCATGTTTATCTGCCATGTGTGAGGATCATTATTCTGAAACTCATGTGGCAAATGACCAATGGAGGAATGTATCCAATGGATGGCATGGATCCAAGCTTGCCAGTGAACCCTTGACTGAACTTGGGGGAAGATCATCTCCTCATGAGTCTTCAATAATTGCAAATGGGCAATTACTGAAGCATCCTGATTGCAGATTTTGCCTTAGTTCCAAGATCAGAAGACTAGCTACACTCATAGGCTGAAACTCAGCATCTGTGGGATAACCAATTTTTCTTTTAGGCTGAGTATAGGGTTATTTGTTATGACGAATAGATAATTAATACAAAAGTGTTACATAAACATTCCTATACAGAGACTTGACTTTCATTTGTGTATGTTGGTTTGAAATCTATCACATAGCTGAGAAATCTCTTACTGAATTCTAATATTATTCTGTAAATTATCCTTTTTTTAAAAAAAAGGCAATGATGTACAACAATGTTAATATTTTTGAATACTCATGCATTCTAATATTTTTTGCATCTGATAGGCCATCTTTTTAACATATTGAATAAAAATAAGTGTTTGTTATGTGCTGCACAGCTTGAGTGGGAAGGTTAGAGGGCAACCTTCATAAGCCAGCTCTCCCCTCCACTGTCAGTTCTGGAGATTGAAGTCAGGGTTTCAGATGTGTGCAGCAAGTGGGTTATTTTGCACCAAACCATTTTGCCAGCACAAGATGTATATTTTAATAGGTTAAGGAATTAGATTCTATTTTCTGTACTCTATGAAAGTCATCTTTCATGAATTTTATTAACAATGGTTTTTATTTTATGTGCTTTTTACTAAGTTTAAACATGTAAAATATTTGCCTTTGCCTTATTTTAATTCTTAGCATAATAATCTATGATATGGTAAATCATATTCACAGTTTTTAATTATTTCCATTAGTTAAAAACAGATAAAAAGGTTCACAATACTATAAATCAATGGATTATGAAAATCCATTTGTCAAGTTTTGAACTGTATACATATTACTTTCTTACTCATATGGTATGTCTAACCATTAAGCTAGGCTTTAGCAATACCTCAAAACCAAGCTAATAAGTGTTATACTCTTATAGATTCTATCAAAAAGCATTTCTAGGGGCATAGTGTGATGGGATGACTAAGTGTCCTCCTCATCTTTAATAATTAAAATACCTTATTGTTACTACAATAAAAACTGACCTAGACCATATTTTGCTTTCTTTTGATAATACTTGCTTGGTTTAGATGAGGGAAATTAATGCAGTTGAAAGTACTAATTCTGTTAATTCACTTATTAAAAGACAGTCCTTCAAGTTTATAATGAGCTTAGATTCAACTTTTTAATTTCATTAGCAGAAAACATAACCATTCCCCTTATCATAACACTTATACTTTATCTATCCAGGACTTTTCTAAATAGTTGGCTGGACACCTTTGGCAATAGTAATCTGTAGCTTACAATGCTGGTCCATGAGCTTTTGAGTTTCCCCTTTGATTTTGTGTCTCTCTGCTTCTTTGCTCATTTTGCATAATATTGATTTTCTACTGTAAACAGGTTGGTTATGTCAAGGTGCATATGGTAATAACCACAAAGATTTATTCTTGTTACTATTATAAAGCAAAAAAAATTTCCAGAGAATTTTTAACCAAAAATATTATAACATAGAAAAGCAATTACAGAGTAAAATTATTTCTAAGCTTTCTTGGTGTTATAAACTCTATAAAGTATATAGAAGATTGAAATGAACTTATGGTTGTTTGATAACCAGCTTTAATTAAATCAATTAAATAAAGCTTTGGGAAGGCTAAAAATGTTTGTTCTTATTAGCATGATTAAATCCCATATTTTCAAGTAGCGAAACATGGATCTGACTTTTCATTAGGAAAGAAGTCAATTTCATGCCCTTTCTTCATTTAGAATATCACCGACTACCCATGTTCCTGTTTTCAAATAGATTTATACACCTACTAATTGCACACACATGAAGCATGTGTTCCCATTTGTGTACAGTTGTATACCAGTAATATGTATATCCTGAGTAATTGTCTCAAAGAACTATCTGTGAACTTGTGAATATAGGAAAGTGTTCAATAGCTGATTAATAGTTAACTAAAGTGAGATGATGTTTTGGTTTCTTTCTTTGTGAGGACTTGTAAGGAAATAGATGACATTAGTATATTTGGTTAGGTTCAGGAAGTCTTCATTTTGTTTTTCCAGGAACCATTGCATGGGATTATGCATTTGTTTGTTTTTATTGGATATCTTCTTTACTTACATTTCAAATGTTATCCCCTTTCCTGGTTTCCCCCAGGAAACCCCTATCCCATTACACCTCCTCCTGCTTCTATGAAGATGCTCTTCCACCCACCCACTCCTGCCTTCCCACCCTGGCATTCCTCTACACTGGGGCATCAAGCCTTCACAGGACCAAGGGCCCCTCCTCCCATTGATGCCTGACCAGGCCATCCTCTGTTACATATGCAGCTGGAGCCATGGGTCCCTCCATGTGTACTCTTTGGCTGGTAGTTTAGACCTGGGAGCTCTTGGGGTACTGATTAGTTCATATTGTTTTTCTTCCTTTGTATTGCAAAGTCCTTCATCTCCTTCAGTTCTTTCTCTAACTCCTCCATTGGGAAGTCTTCATTTTTAAAAGACATTTCCTTATTTAATTTTATTTTAAAACACCCATTTCATCTTAAGCATCTTACTCATTCCCCTTACCTTCTATACTATATTACATAAATGTTCTACACAATCCATATTTTTTTGTGAGATTTCATCCTACTCCTAGTTGCATGATGAAAGTATATCTATTCACCCTTCTTCCATCTAATACTCTTCCTTTCTTCCTCTAATCTTGAGAGAGAATATGACTATAGCTCAAGCTGCCTTTTAATATATCTTCTGTCTATTGGCAAGGATGCACCATCAAGCCCACTAAATGGTATGTCTTTAATTTTTCTTTCATTTTTTGAGTTGACAATATAATTAAATCATTTCTCCTTTTCAAATCCTTCCATATGCACTACCTTGTTATCTTTTAAGTTTACAGCATCTTTTTCATTAATTGTCATGACACGTATATACATATATACATGCATTGTTCTAGATACATAAGTACAACCTGCTCAGTATGGACAGTGTTTATTAGGTATGGTTTCAGGGCTAACCATTAGGTACTGGGCAACCAACTAGTCTGCTTTCCCCCAGGGAAGATTATTTTTCTCACTGTCAGCATTCCTGAGTTAACTACAGTTAACTACTTCACTAAGATAATTATTGCTGTTGTTCAGCTCATGGTAATCATGTTGGTGAGGTTTCCTGGGTGTAGCTTCTGACATTAATGGGAGACACAATCTCATGGCAAACTCTCTGATCTTCTCTTTGCACTCCCTCTTCTGCAAACATCCTGACCCCATCTTAGGCTTAAAAGCCATCTTATAGTAAAGACAAACTAGGTTCATTCCTGTTTGTGATTAAATTCTCAAAGATTGGGCTATGCCATACCCATAATGTTAACTACAAATGGTTCTGTACTGCTTGCTGCAGGAAATGGCAATCATGTCTTTGTTTTAAAAAGTTGTTATGACCATCTTGTAACCCTATCATGTGATGTTCTAATTCTATAACTCTGCCTATTTGCTTGCTAAAACCCACATTTGGAAACTTTCTGACCCTGATCTCTTAAAAACCCTTATCTTGTTTGTTGTGCTGGCCTTCAATCCCAGCACTTGGGAGGCAGAGGCACTTGGATATCTGTGAGTTGGAGGTCAGCCTCTAAGCTTTAGCATAGCAAGGATAGTTATAAAAAAAAAGCTGTCTTGAAAAACCAACAGGAAAAAACAAAACAAAAGAAAACAAACAAACAAAACTCTTATTTACCCTATGTCCAAAGCTGACCTTTTGGACCCTGACTTGAAAGGCAGCCTGTATACCTGAATAAAAAAAGATTGCTTTAATTAATTGCTTGCTTTAATTAATTTGGACATGATGATTTGGGTCCTCAGTCTTTCTCCTCCCATCTTTGGGTGGAACAATTATTTTGTAGATGTATCTGCTGGAACTGGACTCTATAACTCTGCATTTTGATTGGTTGAGGTTTTCTGTGATAGAAGTACATAAAATTGTGTAGTTTTATGAGTAAATATTATAATCATATTTTCCTTGCTACTATCTTTTTTGGACTATCTTTTTCCAACACTGTACATGTACATCATGTCAAATCCCTTCTTCCCAATAAGCTTCTTTCTTGCATTATTGTCTTTTTGTGTAATTCACAGAGATTAATTAGTATTTCATAAGCATAGATGGGTATTATTCTCTGGAGCATAGTATAATTGTACTTTTTGGCTACTTTATTGAGTTCTTATATTCACCATCCTTCTCTACCCCAATTCCTTCCAAAAGAAGGTTAGAGGGTAAAAGTGTCTTAGATCTGGTTAGACTTTTTCCTGCTTATTAGGGAAGTCAAGTTCCTAGGGGCAAGTTCAGTTGTTGTCATCAGGATATCTCCAGCTAGCCAGCAGCAATCCAACAAAGAGCAGAAGCGGCAGCAGGGCCAGCAGCAGGAGCCACTGCAGCCTGGGACTCTGGCCTTTTTAATCCCCTCTCAAGAGTCCACAATTCCAAAACATAAACTCTTCAGCTGGCAGAATCGCACCCCTGCCAGAGCACGAGACAAATCATAGTCAGTTGCTGCAGACAATCTGAAGCAGCCTCCTATCCTACACCTGGGAATAAAATAAAAGCATATTCACATAACATAACTGGATTTTGTAAAGAAACAAAACTTCTCACCACAACGTGAACAACTAACTAACCAGTGGCTACAACACTGAAGAGTGTGGTTCTTACCAAGAAACTGTTAACTGCCAATAGCTCCTCCGCTAGAAGCGAGGGCCGTGTGCACTCTTCTCCTGTCCAGGATGGAGAGTTGAGGGCCTTCATCTTGTGCAGATAATTATAGCTGCAGTAAGTGCATGGGTGCAGCAGCTAGGTCGTGTTCAGAAGACAACATTTCCCTGGTGTTCCTCTCCATCCTCTGCTTTGACATTCTTTCAGATCATTCTTTCTTGAAAAAAATATAGGGAATAATAATATAAATGTCCTGTTTAGGTTAGAGCACTCAACAATCACCTATTTTCAATTCTTTGATAATTTGAGACTCTATATGTCTTCACTCATTACAAACACAGACTTTGCTGACTGGTGCTGAAATCGACAATATGGCTATCCATATAAATATTTAGCAGACAGTTTTTTTTTATTATGTCATTTAGAAAAGAACAATACCATTCTTCCCTGTAGGAACTATGACCTCCATAGCTATGGGCTTTGGACCAGGTTAACAGTATCAGGCATGAATTTATTCCTGTGGGAGGCACTTCAAATACAATTAGAAAGCCGTTGGTTGGGCTCATAGCAGTTATGCCACAGTTACTCGGCGGGCACAGCTTGCCTAGCAAGTTTACCAAGATTAGACTATTCAAGTTTTATAGCTGGGTAAGATTGCTGATGACCATCCCTACCCCTCCTCACCCCCAGCAGCATACATAACACTTTCTGGCACTTCGAGAGCTAGTCAGTAGGCAGGAAGCTTCCAGGTTAGTTCTAACTTGATTTCTTGACATTTTGTAACCCAGTTATATAGTGTCTTCAGCAATAGAATCTTGCTATCTCTATATTTTTTCTCTCTCAGTCTAATCTTTATTTTTTAAAATAATATTTGGTTGTGAGTTCAGTCTTAAATGCACCCTATTTTTGCTCCTGCCTAGTTTAGTTCAAGAATGGTAGGCAAGTACTATCATAGTTCCCTACTTAACTGTATTTAAATTTTTGATATTGCTTAATGGCAGAAATTGCAATGCCACCCAAGTTTTCATTTTACAAATTAGATCTGTATGAAATTTAGGAAGGAAAGCTTTTCATTCTTTGTTTCCTCCCCTGAACTGTCTTAAAAATGGAGGTGCTGGAAAGAATTAGACATAAGGAAGACAAGTTATTAGTTAATATCTTTCTATGTCTTTTTATTGTGTCCACAATATGTGTCATGTTCTATTTTGGAATTAGATCTTCCTTATGGAATTGCTTTAAGCCCACTTGCTTGTTAATATTATATATGTTTTAGCAGCATGATAAGGAGCATTACTGATCTCATGATTCTCATGAATTCTGGGGACATATGAGGACTGGCTGAGCTTGATTATGGCTCATGTGCTCATGCTTCCGATTCATGGCTTGTGTACTTGCTTTGTCATAAAATAGAGGTAAGAAGAACACAGGCAGAGACTCTGTATATTGTTGGATCTCACGCTTAGCTCAGATGCTGTTCTTTATTTTTTAGTAGAAATACATTTAGCAGTTTGGTTTTATGGTTTTTCTAACAGTAGCTTCAATGTTTATTTTATATCAAGTGACTAAAATATAATTCAATCAAAAGAGAAAAGAACATGGAAAGCAATAGAAAACAGCACATTGGATAATATTTCACAAAATTATGCAGTCATCCTGAGGGTATGAGGTCATATGTATGGGCTTGGAGGTAAGCAAAGTGTTGGGCTGAGATTTTATCACATAAACGTTATAGAACTTTGTGGAAGGGGTTTAGATTTACTGAGACTTTGTCTATTGGCATATAGTAAATAATGATACAGAATCTGTTTCAGAGTTGTGAGCATGAAAGGATATATAGTTCCAGAGAATTCAGAATAGGAAAGAGTTGCTCATGGCTGGGTACGGGAGTATGCTAACTGTATCAGCTCAGTGGGATTTAAGGAGGAAGACGCTCATGATGATAGAGTTTTCATTACTGCACAGCCTCCAGATCAATTTCTCATTATTTATTTTCCTAAAGCACAAGATTCCTGCTATTTTAGTAACTCATTTCTTATTTATACTTGTTAATATATGGTAGAATTTGCTCCATGATATACTGCACTATAAAATGTAAGACACTTAGGTAGCTTGTCAACAGAGTTGATATGTAAATCCTCATGTCTAAGGACAGTGCTTCGATGTAGTCAATGGACTCGCTACCAACATTCATCCTGAGAAAAACTACATAGTATCTTTGCACTGATAGAAATTTGATAACCCAGGGTGAAAATACTTGAAACTCTTAAACAAGACAAACTAGTACAAATAAAAAATTCCTGCAGTCTTCCTCAACTTTCCCACCCTCGTTTGTTCAGTTAAGCTGCATCATCACAATACGCAATGCATGTGAACACCAGGAAGGCTTACAAATCTTTACATTCAGACTAAGGTTCAGCTCTCTAGGTCTGAAGTGCTATTGACAGCATAGACCTGTTAGAAGAGAGAATATCATTCTTATGGCAACTGGAAGGCATCTTATGCTCCAGTGGACAGCCACATACCCATGCCTACACAGGTTGCAGTGACTAGAGCTAGTGAAACTACACATAAAAATAGGAAAACATGAAGCTGGGAGGGACTTTAGTGGAGGACTATGCAGGTAGGTGTTTGAGACGCAAATATGACAGTAGCTATGAGGATATTTTATTATATCCATGTATGAAATTCTAAAACTAAAGGAATATAGTGAATTTCCTGTCATGCTTACATTTGGGGGAGAACTGGTGAAGGTCATGATAGGTGTTACAAAAACCAAATTCCCACATAGATAACACATCTGATATGATTTACCTACTCAGTACACAGATGATGCTTTTCAGAGAATGGATCCTTTTAAGCAGTGGTTTAGGAAGCCCGGCCTTTCCATTTCACAGCTGCCCATTTTCACCATGGGAGTTCCTAGAGTGCCATCTGAACTTCTGTGTCCCAAGAAGAGCTATCAATTGCCAACCCAGAGAGAGTCCTTTCATCTCTGAAGAAATAAGAATGACTGCTGGCTATAAATTCTAACAAGAATGCATTCTGGTACTATGTATGTTTTGTTTGGTCAATCTGGAGATCATTCCTGAATTTTTTTTTCATTAGTAGGATTGTTACATATTTTGTACCTCTAACAAAATGTAGTCTAATCCCCAAACCACAGTATTAGATCTGAAGTCATCCAAACATCTCGCTTGAAGCTGTGTTCTTGTCAAATGTCCCAGTGCGATACAGCTTTAGATTGCTCCTTTTATTAAAATCATTTTCTAGGAGTATTTAAAATTGGCTAGCTTGTTCAAAGGTTTCAGTTGAAATTTAAATTGTCTAAACATCTGGCCTTGAAGTATTTGCACCTCTGTTTACTAGGTTTTTGAAGAAATTTAAGGGCACATTTGTAATATATTAGGCTTATATTTAACTGGAAGAAAATGCCCAGAAGTAGAGAAGATTTCTGTAACAAAGTAAAATAAAGATATTTCCTTATGGTATTGTGACTAAGTAATTTGTTTTTACCATGATTATGGAAACTCTAAAAAAATAAATCCTAGTACTGAGGAAATATGTTTATAGTAATAAAAAGGACTCTCAGACACATGGAAGGAATAACCCATGCAGGAATAATTTTAAGCCACATTTTCTGTTGTGTATAAGTACAAGGATATATTAAAATTTAAAAATACTAATTATATAGTATAATCATGTTGCATATTTATTAGAAGACTATTTCTAATTAAAGCTAATCCTTTTGTTTGTGTACCATATTGCATTAATTACCTTGGGGTCATACCACATGCCTAAATTTTGTTTGCTTAATCCTTGTCATTTTGGAAGAATTCACTCTTTCTTTATTATTCCTTGTTGATATGCAGCGTGAAGATTCTTAACTTTAGAGTTTCATTTGACATGCCAAGAAGACCATGTTCACTAGAAGAGTTTGAGTTAATGAAATTTGGCTGCTCATGTGATACTGAGTTTGTAGCCTGATGGATTGGTTTGGAAACACTCTTCTGAATAGTGAACGTTCATTCTAAGGTTCTGATGTCAGGAAAAAGAACTTTAACATGCGAATTGTGCAATGTTTCTGCCTTCTTCAAGTAAGGTGCATTCTATGATAATGGACCTCATTCCTCAATATTATATTTGAGAAAAGCTTTTTTTTTTTTTTTTTTTTAATTTTGATTTTTTGAGATAGGGTTTAGCTGAGTAACAGAACACTGGCTGTCCTCGACTTGCTTATTTAGACCAGGCTGGCCTCAAACTCACGAAGACTGAGTGCTTCTGTCTTCTAAGTGCTGGGATTAAAGGTACGTGCCAACATGACCAGTTGATACATAAGAATTTTTATCAGAAACCTTCCATATTTATAGTAAGTTAAAGAGTTGAGTTGCTGCCATATGATATCTTAAACAAATCCTTTTGCTTGTTTTTCTTTAAAATGAACACAGGTTATAATGAATATATCTAATGTTAACATTTTCCAATCTGTTGAATAAAAAAATCATAATATCAATCAGCAGTTTTGTCCAAGACACTTCTTAGATGCTATGAAAACACGGGTTAGAGGTAAGACAGAGTGCTGTTTCATGTGCTCCCTTTATGCTATGCATGAGGAGTTCAGTAAGGCTAGATCTCTATTTCATCACAGCACACCTGTGGACAACTTGCCTCTCAGGGTTAAACACAAAACTTTCGTGATATTTTATGTATGCTCATAATCAACACTTACTATAATCTGTTGCTCTTTCTATAACTCATTTTAATATTGACACACCTTTATGTAGCAACTATCATATTATTCAGACAAAGCTGAATCCTGGGCTTACAAATCTATGCCTTATCCATTTTTTTCTTATAAATATGGTCATTTATGTTTTCAGATTAAAGACTGTATCTAGTTCATATTTGTTTAACCATTTCAAATAAAAATAATACACTTATTTTAAAATGTTTAAAAATAGCTTTGTTCTTAGAATAAAAGAAAAGCCACAAATAGAAAATATTTGTGCCTTTATCCAGAACAATTACTCTACATCATGAACAGCAACAAATTTTATCACATGCTTGGGGAAGTATGAAGGTCAGTTCCATCATGACAAGTTTTAGGGAATTAAAAACAGGAGGCCTGAGAATCTAAGTGAAATGGCTTAACACTGTTTCTGGACTAAAGTAGTCATAAGCAACAATTTTAAGCTAAAATTTAATCACTGAGTAGTTAGGTAGATTCTCTGTAGTAGGGATGTTTCCCCTCTTTTTGGGGTCTTAAATCAATTAAAAAGCTGTTGATCACCAATTGTATCCTTCAGGTGCAGGCTGTGTACTTTCTATACCCATTCAATATAGGATTTGAAGTCTAAGAGAAATAGACTACTGAAAAAGATCAAGGGGATTCAAATTGGAAAGGGAAAAAAATCAAAGTATCTTTATTTGTATATGATAGGCTAGTATACATAAATGGCCCTAAAAATTCCACTGGGGAACCTCTTTTCCCAGGATTCAGCTTTGTCTGATCAATATGATAGTTGGTACATAAAGGTGTGTCAATAGTAAAAGTAAACTTTACCTCCACCAAAGTAGTTCAATACAAAGTTAACTAAAACAAACCAACCAACCAACCAACCCTTCAGCATCATTCCTATATACAAATGTTAAATGTACTGAGGTAGAAATCAAGGAAACAACACTTCTCACAAGAGTTTCAAATAGTATAAAACATCTAGGGGTAACTCTAGTCAAACAAATGAAAGACTTGTCTAATAATTACCTCAAGTCTTTAAAGATGGCAACTAAAATAGAGATCAGTCGATAGAAAGATCTCCCAAGCTCACAGATAGATAGGATTTACATAGCAAAATGGCTCTCCTACCAAACGCAATCTACAGATTCAATTCCCATCAAAATTCTAACACAATTCTTTATAGACTTTGAAAGGACAATTTTCAATTTCATATGGAAAAGCAAAATACTCTACAATCCTGAATAATAAAAAAATGACTGGAGGTATCATCATCCCTGATTTCAATTTGTACTACAGAACTATAGTAACAAAACCAACATGGTCCTGGCATCAAAACAAACAGGCTGATCAATGGAGTCTAATAAAAGTGCCAGGCATTAATCCACACACTTAACAGAAACTATATGTTTTATAAAAAGTCAGAAATACACAATAGTTATACTATGTCTGTATGTACAAGAATGAAAATAAATTCTTATGCATCACTTTGAACAAAATCCAAGTTTAAATGGATCAAAGATCTCAATATGAAACCAGGTACACTGTACACTTAACCTGATAGAAGAGAAAGTTGGGGAGTATCCTTGAATTCATTGTCACAGGAGACAACTTTTTGAACAAAACACACTGACAGCACAGTCTCTAAGATCAACTATTAATAAATCGGACCTCATGACTCTGAAAAGTTTCTATAAAGCAAGGGATACCATATTTCAGACAAAGCAGCAGCCTACCAAATGGAAGAAGACAGAGGATTAATATCTAAAATATATACAGAACTCAAGAAACTAGATATTATAAAACCAAATATTCAGTTTAAACTGGGGTTCAGGTACAAACAGAGAATTCTCAATAGAGGGAACTCAAATGGCTGAGAAACGCTACAAGAAATGTTCACCATCTTTTTTTTTAGCCACCAGGAAAATGCAAATCAAACCTATTTTTAGATTTTATATTGCACCTGTCAGAATAGCTAAGATCAAAAACACGAATGACAGCTCACGCTGGTGAGAATGTGCAATAAGGGCACAGTCATCCATTGTTGGTGGGAGTGTAAAATTGTACAGCCACTATGGAAATCAATACAGCAGTTCCTTGGAAAGTTGGGAATTGATTGCCTCAAGAATGCAGGAAATAAATTACATATGTAATAAAAACGCACGGCACAACATACTCATGTGGAATTAACCATACAGGTAAATTGGTAAAGCACCTTTTAAAACTACTGGAACAGTAAACTATAAAAGTTATGAAATGACATGACCTGTTGGGCCTTAGGTTTTGTTTTAGAATCTGAACTAAACTATTTTTGAGGCTCTAATTATTGACAAATGACAAAATAGGGCATTTTCAGGGTTAACACTTTTCAAATAATATTTTGACACATTGTATAGACATTGTTAACATGTTATGTATTTCTAGAGCAAATGTATCTTTTGAAGGACATATTCGTGTAACATGGCTACACATTCAGTATTTCATTAGATGACCTTTTTTTAGAATGATTCCACCAATCTACAATACAAGTACATTTATGAAATATCATTTTCTACAAAGGCCAATATAATCTAGTTACCATCGGCAGTATTCATGTAGGAATTAAAGATTATTAGTGATCATCATTTGGAGTGTTTCAAACTTGCTTTTCTTTATGTAATTTTTATAATATATCATTGTTTTTTCTTTCCTTTAGTCACTAAATTACTTTTAAGAAGTGCTTATTCATTACAAATATTTTGTCTTATTCTTTCAAATATTGTTTCAAGTTCATAGTTTTGAAATCCATTTCTAGTATACAAAATAACAAATAGCAATATCACAATTCTCAGAATGGCAGCTATTATTAAAATGATGAGAGAAGCAGGATTCTGGAAGAGCGCAGAGAAAATGGAATGCTTGCATGGTATTGGTGATTCTTAAATTATTACAGCTATTGGAAATGTAAGTACCACAAAAATAAAAATACAGGATCATATAGTCTAGTAATCTTACTCCTGACACTTAGTACAAAGGTTTGAAGTTAATTTGTAGAAGAGATGCCAAGACCTTGGGCTCAACCTCTGCAGCCAGTCCCACACCCAGGTGCTCTCACACACCCAGGATCAGAGGTGAAGAGGAACCAACATCTGTCCCAAAACTGGGAGTAACTGGGAACAGCGGGACCAGGCACACAGGAACTCCTCCAGCCCAGTGACTCAGGTTACTTCCAGTCTGTCTGGGTTAGTGTCCTAGCAGACCTTGGGCTCAAGCTCTGCAGCCAGCCCCACAACAAACAGAGGAAGCCCCACTCCCAGGTGCTCTAACAAGCCCAGGATCACAGGATTCCAGAATCACAGGATCACAGAGACAGCTAGACTCTGAAGAGTTCTGATACAACCAGGATCACAGGAAGGACAGGCTCCAGTCAGATTTAGCAAGGGCAGGTAGCACTAGAGATAACCAGATGGTGGGGGGCAAGTGTAAGAAAATAAACAACACAAACCAAGGTTACTTGGCATCATCAGAACCCAATTCTCCCACCATAGCAAGTCCTGGACACACCACTACTCCGGAAAAGCAAGATTCAGATATAAAATCACTTCTCATGGTGATGATACAGGACTTTAAGAAAGACATAAATACCTCCCTCAAAGAAATACAGGAAAACACAGGTAAACAGTTAGAAGCACTTCAAGAGGAAACACAAAAATCCCTTAAAGAACTACAGGAAAACACAATCAAACAGATGAAGGAAATGAGCAAAACCATCCAGAATCTAAAAATGGAAATAGAAACAATAAAGAAAACAGAAAAAGAGACAAAACTGGCCATACAAAACCTAGGAAAGAAATCAGAAGTCATAGATGCAAGCATCACCAACAGAATACAAGAGATAGAAGAAAGAATCTCAGGAGCAGAAGACACCATAGAAAACATTGACACAACAGTCAAAGAAAATGCAAAAAGCAAAAATCTCCTAACCCAAAACATCCAGGAAATCCAGGACTCAATGAGAAGACCAAACCTAAGGATAATAGGTATAGAAGAGAGTGAAGATTCCCAATGTAGTGGGCCAGCAAATATCTTCAACAAAATTATAGAAGAAAACTTCCCTAACCTAAAGAAAGAGATGCCCATGAACATACAAGAAGCCTACAGAATCCCAAATAGACTGGACCAGAAAAGAAATCCCTCCCATCAACATAATAACCAAAACACCAAATGCACTAAACAAAGAAAGAATTTTAAAAGCAGTAAGGGAAAAAGGTCAAGTAACGTATAAAGGCAGGCCTATCAGAATTACAGCAGACTTCTCACCAGAGACTATGAAAGCTAGAAGATCCTGGGCAGGTGTCATACAGACCCTACAAGAACACAAATGCCAGCCCAGGCTACTATTTCCAGCAAAATTCTCAATTACCATAGATGGAGAAAACAAGATATTCCATGACAAAACAAAATTTACACAATATCTTTCCACAAATTCAGACCTACAAATGATAATAGATGGAAAACATCAACATAAGGAGCAAAACTACACCCTAGAAGAAGCAGGAAGGTAATCTTTCAACAAATCCACACAAACCTAATTCCACCTCTTACAACGAAAACAACAGGAAGTGACAATTACTTTTTTTAATATCTTAATATGAAAATTAATATTACCAACATATCCTAGTCGATTGAAATCCAATAATATGAGGAATTAGAAATTTGTTGATTGTCATCCAATGGTCTCTCTAATTTGGTAATTGGAGAAATATGTCCAACATTGTACAATCTATATACACTTTCAGCTTGTTTGTTTGTGACAGAGTATGGCTGTGTACGACATAAGGGTCTTGAAATCTTGCTTCTCCTATCTCAGCCTCTCTATTAGTAGTATTGTTTATTTCATGTCTTTACACTATACTATGGTTTTCATAACAGCTTATATATTTCAAAAGTAGTTATATACCCAAAAGAAACACAGATGATTAACTAGGGAGGTTGCTTGTAAGAGAACAACAAAGAGTGAGACTGAATGCTTTGCCTGACGTTTGTAACTCTTGTATCAAGTTTGAAGAAAAGGACCTTATAAGTTACTCTTTCTTTGAGATGAATGCTTTTCCAAATTATCACAGCTAATGAACCAAATTCTTACCCTCACCTAATGTCTGTGCCACCCTCCAAGCTGAACCATTGTTCATTAAAACACTTGGTGAATGACTTTATGGATAGACCATCTTAATACCTACACCATTTCTTAAATGAATGTAACCTGTTCCCTGTGGGCTGAGAATAAATTCACTCATTCAAGTCAAATAGCTTTGACCATAGCAAGAAGTCTGTATCCAAAAATCGAGCCTACAATTTATTTCTTAGTGTAGCAGAACTATCAACTCTCAGCTTAGCTACGATGGAGGTAAAATCCTTTGGTGATATGATGGTCATTGAAGTACAGCCTTATTAAAATGAAATCCAATGTCTAAAAATTGTTCTTATTTTGGGCTTGTACCACAGTAAGATCCAAGATTTTAAACTCTACTAAATACAAAAACAAACAAAAAGACTTTATATATTTATGTTCCTTTAAGAAAATACTAGTAGTGATGTATTATTTTGAAGTATACAGTTAATATGTTTGAAGTTATTTAAAATTTATATTGAGAAAAATGTATTTTCACTATTGCTGTAGACAAGCATCTACATAAGACTGTTAAATTGATTGTTGTTTTATATCAAACAACTTTTATAATATTTATTTTTATTGTTATAATATTTTATAAATTTTAAGGAATATGACAAAAAAGATATTGTAGGTATTGAAGGGTGGGTCTCTGGGAGGAGTGGGGGTACAAAAGGGAAACAAGAATGTGATTTAATTCTATTTACTTAACATATGTTTTTAAATGTTAACAAATTCAGATAAATTGAAATCATGTAACTTTTCTCATCATAATCCAATAAAAGTTAAAAAAAAAGTATAGATGCCAGTGTTTCTTTGGCCACTTCAGCACAATTCACAATAACAAAGGCAGAGCTCAACTTTCAACCATCAATAAATGAATGGGTGAATAAAATGTGATTGCAAATGTATATGTATATGAAGTATATGTATATGACATCGATGTCTATGATGTCTATGTCTGTGTAATGTATATGTATATGACATGTGTATATATATTATATAAACATATATGCACATACACCTATATTCACATACATTCAAACTGGAATAATACTCTGCCCTTGAAAAGAAGAGTCTCCTATCATTTCTAAAATTATTGAAAAAACATATTGCTAATCTATGCTAATTGGCAAAAGCAATTAAGAAGTAAGAACTAAGACAGACACTAGTGCGTGGTCTCTCTTTTATGTGGACTTTGAGGCCTTCAGGCACAGAGACACAGAGTTGAATGGTGGCTGCAGAGGCAGGGGAGTGTGAAGAATAATGAGATGTTGGAATAAGACACACATCTCAGACTGGAAGAATACAATTTCTCTTAAGAATCATTGCCCAGCATGGTGAATTCTTTTTAACATCAGTGTCTTGTAGATTTCAAAATTGCTAAGAGAGTTCATTTCAAGTGTTCTCATCACAAAAATGATGTGTTTGAGAGATGTTAATAAGCTTAATTTATTCCTTCCATATGCATTCACAAATCAGAATGTTGGCTTGTACCCTACAAACATAATGTGATTATCAGTTGCCAATTAACAATAAGATAGAACTAAAAAGAAATAACTGTGATTACTTTTTCACACAACACAGTAATTCTATCTTCAAAGCAGTGAAAAAATCAAGTCTGTGTGCTTTCCACCAAACTTAATTAGCTCGAATGATGTGTAACCTATTATCTGGGTAAATATTTTACACTTCAAAAGTGTTACGATCCGTTTAATTCTGCAAACACTAAAATGAATCTCTTTGCCTTACTAGGACAGATACTTCATTTTAGCCACAAATATTTTCATGTAGTTTTTATAAAAGTGCTGAGTGATTCTTAAACCCCCGTCTCAGCGACTCATGCACCTGATCCCAGCCATAACAAAGCCTAGCATGATCACAGATTGCTTAGAAAATGCTACTTTGATTCTCAGCTCACCATAAGTGGTATTTTGATTATTTATGTATTCATTAAAAAATGTTGCTGGTAAGTAGTTGTTTTGAGATGCAGCAACTGTTTTCCTGGCATTTTGTTTCAGACAGGTAGACTGTAATTTGTGTTTTACAGAAGATAAAAGTAACAGTTAAAAACCAACTTAACATATTCTTTCTTAACATACATGGTATGCATTCTCTGATAAGTGGATATTAATAGAAGATTGGAATACACAAAGTACAAACCACAAACCATAAGAAACTCAAGAAGAAGGAAGCCCAAAGTGAGGATACTTCGTTTCTTCTTAAAAGGGGGAACAAAATACCCATGGAAGGAGTTGTAGAGGCTAATTATGGAGCAGAGAGTAAAGGAAGGACAATTCAGAGACTGCTCCACCTGGGAATCCTTCCTATATTCAATCATCAAATCTAAACACTATTGTGGATGCCAACTAGTGCTGGATGACAAGAACCTGATATAGCTATCTCCTGAGAGGCTTTGACAGTACCTGACTAATACAGAAGTAGAGGCTCACAGCCATCCATTGAACTGAGTACAGGGTACCCAATGAAGGAGCTAGAGAAAGGACCCAAGGAGCTGAAAGGTTTGCAGCCCCTTAGGAGGAAAAACAATATGAACTAACTAGTACCCTCAGAGCTCCCAGGGACTAAAACTCCTACCAAAGAGTACACATGGCGGGGGGGACTCATGGCTCCAGCAGCATGTGTATAGCAGAGGATAGCCAAGCCGGTCATCAGTGGGAGGAGAGGACCTTGGCCCTGTGAAGGTTCTATGTCCCAGTGTAGAGGAATGCCAGGGCCAGTAAGTAGGAGGGGGTGGGATGGTGAGCAGGGGGAGAGGGGAGGGAACAGGGGATTGTTTTAGTTTTTGTTTTTTATTTTATTTTCTTATTTTGTTATTTTTTTTAATTTTTATTTTTTGGAGGGGAATTTGGGAAAGGAGATATTGTAAATAAGAAAACATCTAAATAAAAAAATAAATTAATTAAAAAAAAGAAAAAAATCAACTTAACAGTTTGCCTAAATCTAAGAGCTGCTTATACTGAAATTTAGACTATGAGCTACTTTTATATCTAGGAAGCTCATTCTTCCATTGTATAAAGAAGTCAGTTGCCCACAGAGGCAAGGACTCATTCCTAAACATACCATTGCTCTTCTTTCTCCTTTATTAATGAAACAACTTTCAGTATTGATTTTGCTGCTACAGATTAATTTTAGATTGTGATTGGATGTCTGTGAATAAGTGATTATTTCTAGAAGTACAGAGGTGGAATTGATATAATCTATAATGAAAAATTTTCAGCTGCTTGTCAGTTGGAGCTGGCATTGTGACATTCTGGGAGAACTGGGAGACAGACTCAAGAAACACATCTTTCTTGGTGTTTGGATATCTTAGTCCACTCCTTTCCTTCACTAGGCTGATCCTCCTAAGAAAATCTTTATCTTATAGGTTGCACCTATGATAGGACACATAATGAATTCATCCTTCAAACCTTAAAGCAGTTTAATTTTGTCAAGAAAATATGAATGATTTTTATAGTATTTTACTATATATTGTTATACTTTGTAGTTGGTAAATAATTATTCAAGAGAAAATTCTGTTGTACAGGGCAAAGTCATCAAAATATTTGTATTAAACTAAAGAGATACTATGCAGGTTGAAAATCTGTGCAGTTCAGCCAGGACTGGAATGAGACTTTATTTAAAAAGAGAGAGATGCAGTCGTGAGTTGGGGCTACTCCATTTTATGCTCCCCGCAGGTTGTGCCTCTAGTCACCCACCCAGGGAATCTTTGGATCCATGAATGAAAGACACACACATATTAGCTTATTTTAGAAATGCCTTGGCCCAGTTTTTGAGAGATCTTGGGGGTCCAGATTAATTGAGACTGCTGATCCTCCTACAGGATAGCCCTTCTCCTCAGCTTCTTTTAGCCTTCCCTAATTCAACAACAAGGGTCAGCTGCTTCTGTCCATTGGTTGGGTGCAAACATCTGCATCTGACTCAGTTGCTTGTTGGATCTTTCAGAATGCAGTCATGATAGGTCCCTTTTTGTGAGAGCTCCTTAGCCTCAGTAATAGTGTCAGGCCTTGGGACCTCCCCTTGAGCTGGATCCCATTTTGGGCCTGTCGTTGGACCTTCTTTTCCTCAGGCTCCTCTCCATTTCCACCCTTGTAATTCTTTCAGACAGGAACAATTATGGGTCAGAGATGTGACTGTGGGATGGCAACCCCATCCCTCACTTGATGTCCTGTCTTCCTGATGGAGGTGGGCTCTGTAAGTTCCCTCTCCCTACTGTCAGGCATTTCATCTAAGGTCCCTCCATTTGAATCCTGGGAAGTCTCTCACCTCCCAGGTCTCTGGTGCATTTTGGAGGCCACTACACCCCCCCCCCCCACCGCATCCTAGCCTGCACAACCCTATGAACAGTCATTGCCTGTTGGCATCTTTATTGATCAATCAAGAACCAGTTGGGGACAAGGACCTTTAGCATTTGGACATGCAGATTCCCAACTGATTCAAAGCATTAGAACCAATCTCCAACAGAGAGAGAAAGGAAAAGTGAGAGGGAGAGACAGAGAAGGAAAGAGAGGGTGGGGGTAGGGAGGAGAGACACAGGGTCTGTCTAGATGCAGAAGAATGCAAGTTGATCCATTTTTACCTCTCCGTACAAAGCTCAAGTCCAAGTGGATCAAGGACCTGCACATAAACCCAGATACACTTAAATCTAGTAGAAGAGAAAGTAGGGAAAAGCCTCGAACACATGGGTATAGGGAAACATTTCCTGAACAGAACACCAATGACTTATGCTCTAAGATCAAGAATCGACAAATAGGACCTTATAAAATTGCAAAGCTTCTGTAAGGCAAGGGACACGGTTAATAGGACAAAACGGCAACCAACAGAGTGGAAAAAGATATTTACCAATCGTACATCTGATAGAGGGCTAATATCCAACATGTATAAAGAATGCAAGAAGTTAGACTTTAGAGAACCAGATAACCCTGTTAAAAATGGGATACAGAGCTAAACAGAGAATTCTCAACTGAGGAATATCAAATGACCAAGAAGCACCTAAAGGAATGTTCAATATCCTTAGTCAGTAGGAAAATGCAAATCAAAAGGACCCTGAGATTCCACTTCACACCAGTCAGAATGGCTAAGATCTTTAAGTCAGGTGACAGCAGATGCTGTCGAGGATGTGGAGAAAGGGGAACACTATTTCATTGCTGGTGGAATTGCAAGCTGGTACAACCACTCTGGGAATCAGTCTGGCAGTTTCTCAGAAAAGTGGACATAGAACTACCTGAGGACCCAGCTATTCCACTCCTGGGCATATACCCAGAAGATGCTCCAACATGTAATAAGGACACATGCTCCACTATGTTCATAGTATCTATATTTATAATAGCCAGAAGCTGGAAAGAACCCAGATGTCCTTTAACAGAGGAATGGATACAGAGAATGTGGTATATTTACACAATGGAGTACTACTCAGCTGTTGAAAACAATGACTTCATAAAATTCACAGGCAAATGGATGGAACTTGAAAATATCCTGAGTGAGGTAACCCAAATCACAAAAGAACACATATGGTTGCTGTCACTGATAAGTGGATATCAGCCTAGAATCTCAGAATACCCAAGATACAATTCGTAGACCACATGAAGCTCAAGAAGAAGGAAGATCAAAGTGTGGATTCTTCGGTCCTCCTTAGAAGGCAAAACAAAATACCCATGGGAGGAGTTTCAGAGACAAAGTGTGGAGCAGAGACTGAAGGAAAGGCCATCCAGGGACTGCCCCATCTGGGGATCCATCCCATAGACAGTCACCAAACCCAGAAGCTATTGCAGATGCTGAGAAGTGCTTGCTGACAGGAGCCTGACATGACTGTCTCCTGAGAGGCTCTGCTAGAGCCTGACAAATACAGAGGTGGATGTTTGCAGCCAACCATTAAACTGAGCGTGGAGTCCCGATAGAGGAGTTGGAGAATGAACTGAAGGAGCTGAGGGGGTTTGCAGCCCCGTGGGTGGTGGAACAACAGTGTCAACTGGCCAGCGCCCCCAGAGCTCCCCAGGACTTGACCACCAACCGAAGAGTACACATGGAGGGACCCATGGCTCTGGCCGCATATGTGACAGAGGATGGCCTTGTTGGACATCAGTGGAAGGAGCGGCCCTTGGTTATACCCTGTGGGGGTTATATGCCCCAGTGTAGGGGAATGTCAGGGCAGGAAGGTGGGAGTGGGTGGGTAGGTGGGGGAGCACTCTCATAGAGACAGGGGAAAGGGAATGGGATAGGGGGTAAAAAAAGACACAGAGATACAATGAGAGGCAAGAGAAATTAAGAATCAGATTTTGACAGGTATGTGTAAGTTTTCAAGAGGCCAGAATCAATCAATATATATATATATATTTCATATATATATGAAAAACCCCTGAAGTTTCTGTACAGAACTATGTTTTTACTCATCTTTCCCTGTCCAAAGGAAGCCCATGTCATGATAATGTTGCTGTGATTAATAGTTCACATTAAGGAAAAAATGGTGAAAGGCAGGCTGACCATCAGACTATTGGCTCCCTAGCTTTACTATCAGACTGCATCAGACTGGGTGGAGTCAGAGCTTTGTGTCATGATGAAAAAGGATGCTATGACAGACAGGAGCGTGACTGATGGGAAGGATGAGCTTGCCCTCTACTGAGCCTGAAGCTTATCTGGGGACTCATTACTTCTGACTTGGGGCAAAGCAATGCAAGCCAAATTTTCAGCTTAAGAACAGTTAGACAGAAATATCTATTCTGTCCTGTTTGTTGCCATGGTCACCCACACTGCCTGGAGAGAAAGCTAGGTCTCCACGGGCTAGGCAAGGCTGTTTTTTTCCCCCCCATACCTGTACAAATCCTGAAGACACTGTCACATGTTGCTATTATATTATCCTGGAAGATGACCTGTGATTTATAAGTCACTTTTTGTGTCTTCTTTCATTTGCCAATCACAGACTGTACCCTTTGCATTATACTTGTTGTGTAATTTGTATCACATTGGATAAAAAAAAAAATCACATTGTATAGTCTTTTAGGGGACTAGAACTGGGAACAAATATGTCACAAAATTAGGCAGTAAATTAAATTTCCATTAAGGAACTATCTTAGTCAGGGTTTCTATTCCTGCACAAACATCATGACCAAGAAGCAAGTTGGGGAGGAAAGGGTTTATTTGGCTTACTTCCACATTGCTGTTTATCACCAAGGAAGTCAGGACTGGAACTCAAGCAGGTCAGGAAGCAGGAGCTGATGCAGAGGCCATGGAGGGATGTTCCTTACTGGCTTACTTTTCCTGGCTTGTTCAGCCTGCTCTCTTATAGAACCCAAGACTTCCAGCCCAGGGATGGCACTACCCCTTTGATCACTAATTGAGAAAATGCCCCACAGCTGGATCTCATGGAGGCATTTCCCCAACTGAAGCTCACTTCTCTGTGATAACTCCAGCCTGTGTCAAGTTGACACACAAAACTAGCCAGTACAGGAACTTAAGCTATAAATGAGCACAGCCCTACTCAGGGACCCAACATGGCTTCCCATTACACCCGAGCCTTTGTGGACATGCTTGTCCTTCTGTCTCATCTCTTTAGTAGACACATTGCTGGTTTTGAGTTGTGAGCATGGCTGCCAGCCGCAGTATCCTTGTGCTCATAGCAGACACTACTTTTCAGACAACCTTAATATTTTTCATTGTAGAGCAGGACAGTCTAATAATAGAGTTACTTTATTTATAAAGTAAATTGCATTTTTTGATACTGCAGAGTCAAAGGCAAACCTGTAAAAATTGTAGCTGATTAGAGTTTGTGTGTGTGTGTGTGTGTGACCTCTGCACTCTTGAAAACTCCAAAGATGAAGAAATAAATGTGCTTAATTTTATGTCCTCTAATTAACGAAGTCATGGTGCTTTATGTGTAGGGTGCTGGTCCTCCGTTGCTCTTTTTAACTGTTAGGTAAAATAGGGTTCCTTATTCATCTCTGTTTCTGCAACAATATTATTTCCCTTTGCAAACAGCAGGATGATTCTGAGGTTCACAGTACTGGTAATCAAAGTATAAAAACTTTGTTTCGATGCAGAAGAAGGGGAAAAAATAAGAGACATAGACAGAGATTGAATGTGTCATCCAAATGAATAAGATATGCCTTGCTGGGCAGCACGTTGAAATAGAAGCAAATAAATTCAGGTGTGACAAGTAAAAGACTACACTTTCTGCTGTCTTGTACACTTGTGGTAATTGCAGGAGTCCACAGAAGACAGAAAAGATAAAAGTCAGTGTCTGCCAGAAAGTGTAGGTCCTTTGTATTGAGGATGAAAAATGGCCTTCAGGGAGTACATAAAGTTCTTCAAAGGCTGCCATGTTCTGAATACCAAGCAGCTTCACCGGCCGATTCCCCTCAGAAATGCTGAGCAGAGGAACTCTTGGCAGCTGCCAAGGTAGACAAGCAAGACGGTGCTCACTGATGAGTGATTCATCTCAGCGAACGCCATGCAGAATCCTGTCCTTTCTTACTCTGAGGTTAGGGAGGGTAGAGATCCCCAAACGCAACACATACATTTCACAGCTTTAATTTCTGCCTGGGTGTGATGAAGGCCACAGTGTTCAGAACCTATGCCTGCTCTTTTATCTTAATTGACTAGTTTTTTTTTTTTTTAAATCCTTTTTATTTTACTTTAAAATGCTTCTAATACCATCACATTACAGACTTTGTCATCGCCATCCTAGGGAATGGATGGAATTCCCCAGGTTGTAATTTTGCTTTAAAATGAAGCCACTGGGGATGGAAAATAATTTATTGGCCATTATCACTCGTTTCCCCCTAGGATTGTCTTTTTTTTTTTTTTTTTACCTTGCTACAGTTTTCTTTATATTTTACTATAAGTTTGTACTTGTAGAGATTACATGCCCTGGGGGAGAGTATGTCTGAAGACGGTCTATTCACTATGTAATCATATTTCTAGGACAAAAAACATGATTGTAATTCTCTCAGGGTGCAGGAGAGACCAACCAACTAAACCGTCTAGTAGATTCATGGGAAATGAGTAAAATGAGGTTATTTCTAGCTTCTGGGTTTTAAAAAGAAATTACAACACACCTAAAATGTTTTCTAAAATAATGATTGGTAACACAGACTGTCTTTTATTGACAATCTTGAGAAGTGGAAATGTTTTGGGTGTTTTAATTGTAAACATTGTCAACAAAAATAAGTTTTTGGTAAAAATATCCTAAACCTAAGTATCAGAAAAATAATGGTGTTCTTATTTCTTAGGGGACAGATACAATTTAGTACATAGCTTCATGCTTGATAAATCTTTGAAGATGTGTGTCCAGATAGTAGGGTAGAAAAGTCATCCACTATTGGGACATCTTATTCCCATGCCATATGAATTAACTTATTGGAACTTCACATGTACTTAACTCTAGAAGACTGATGGAGAGTCTTACTACATAGAAATAATAGAGATTTGTAAAAAGTAAGCTGGGCCAGTGTCTTAGTTAGGGTTTTACTGCTGTGAACAGATACCATGCCCAAAGCAATTCTTATAAGGACAACATTTAATTGGGGCCAGCTTACAGGTTCAGAGGTTCAGTCCACTATCATCAAGGCAGGAACATGGCAGCATTCAGGCAGGCATCTGAAGGCCACTAGGAGAAAACTGGCTTCCAGGTAGCGAGTATGAGTCTTAAAGCCCACACCCATAATGACACACCTACTCCAACAAGGCCACACCTACTTAATAGTGCAGCTCCCTGAGCCAAGCATATTCAAACCTTCACAGCTAGGATAATTTTACTTTTGAGTCAGTAAACACAATAATAATCCCGAGGGTTTCAAGAAATAACTTTATCCATTTATCATCATTCTGTCATTGGTGTATATTAAATTCTTTTTGAAAAATTGCCTTTTGAGACAGGTTGTGTATCAGAAAAAAATATCAGTATAAAGATACGGTAGCATTTCTTTGTTTTTGTACTCCCGTAGCATTTTATAGTGTTAGGCGTGTTATTGAGGTTTATTTCCTAATGGCTTTGTGGTTTTAAAATCTTACATTAGCATTCAAAATAAATAAAGTCATTAGAAAGTTTATAGGGGAATTTTCATGGTGGTCTCATGGAGCACATACCGCGTTACCATTAGGAAGGATCCAGAGTACACCCAGTTTGTCAGGCTTTATAAATCTTATTAGGAAAGACTCAATTCAGACTTGCTCTCTTGGCACTAAAGACAGGCTTGGTGTCAGGGCGGGAGGTTTTTTGACTACTGAAACAGCAAACTGGAATAAAAGTAATATCTTCCCAGTAAAGGATCATATGAGTATCTCTTTTAAAAAAGTAGAATAAAATCTCCCTTTATGCTCTTTATTATCCGAATATCTTTTCTGAGGAATTTCATGAGGGGATGTCTGAGCTGCAATATAGCCAAGAAGAACACAAAGGCCAGGAGAGCATTGGGGCCTATCTTTGTTTTTTTAAAAAACAGCCTTTTAAATTTTGTGTTGGAAAAATATTTTCATACAATATATTTGGATCACTTTTTTTCCCCTCTCCAATGCCTCCCAGCTTCTCCTCACTTTCCCACTCACCCAAATGATGTTCTTTTCTGTCTCTCCTCCTCAAATATGAACAACAAACAAAAACAAAGCCGAGAAACACAAAAGAACCCTACAAAGACACACAAATAAAAGCCAAAAGAAGCAAAAGATCAATACTGTCTGTACGAACTGTTTTTTCCCCCTACACATGGTATTACCTAGAACACACCTCTTCTCAGCAGCTGGTGCCCACCACCGGAATTGTCCCTGCCCACTACTCTGCTGTAACCTTGAGGCTTCCCTGACACATCTCTGCTTAGCTTCTCCTGCTGTATTTTGTTTGCTGGCAGTGATTAGAGCCTTCACCATGCCATAGCTATTGTTGCTTCAGGAAACTCCGTAACGGTCTGGGTTTAGCAAAGTGGTTGCTTCCATTTGTGATGCCACACACTAAGACCATTGAGTTCTACTTCCACTACGCAATCTCAGGTTTTAAGATAATGAGAAGGTAAAAACAAATCAGAGTGTTCTTGATTAAGTTCTGTCCACAATTCAACAACCGTTGGTTCCATCACATCCTTACTCGGCATTCCCCGGCTTACCTCTTAGGAAGCTGCACAGCCAAGTTTAGCTTAACTTACTGCAAAGGGAACTTTTGACATTTTGCATGAATATTGTTTGCTTAGAATTCCAGACTTGAGGAGTTTAGGAAAGTGCCTGGGGAAGACACAGGCAGACCTTTTCCTTCTCATTTTTTTTTTCCTGAAAATAGTGCTGCCTATATAATCTTATCATGCGAGGTTGATATGCCCAGGAACAATATAAAGAGTGAGCAGGCATGGGAAATTTGTTTAATTTGAATTGTTTTTGGTTCAGTGCTTTCCTCCTGTCTTCTTCAAGTACATGGCATAACATTTCTTTAAGCACCTGAATAATACTCCATTGCGTAAATGCACCACATTTTCTGTATCCATTCTTCTGTTGAATGAGAGAATAGCTCCTTTTGCAGATAAAAGTCAGTGCACTTTGAAATGTGTGTAGGAAAACTGAATTTCTATTTCCTCAAGGCAACAACTTCAGTAAAGGCTGTAACTTTAATTTTTTTCAAATCCTATTTTTAATGATGGTTCTTAAATGCTTTAACCTCTCTTGTAGCCCACCACCCATCAGAGGTAGTGGAAAAGAAATGATATGGGGAAGTGGACCTGTTTAGAAAGGTTCTTTGGAGCAACTCCCATCTGTGCTGTCTGGGCAGTGCAGATCACAGGTTAGCAGGCAGAGGCAACTGGATCCACTTGTGAACACTTCATGGATACAACAGCAGTCCAGTTTGGTAGAGTCGGGTTAGCAACAGCAGTGGCATGACCTAGCAGAGACAGCCAGGCTTCAGCCTCAACTTGAGTCAGCAGGAGGAATCAACAGGAATACCAGGAGAAGTTCTTGGCTATGCCTCTCTCAGGGAAGTGAAGATCAGATAAGACATGAGACCCACAAGCATGGCACAGCTAGCTCTAGCAGTAAGCCAAGCTCTGTCTCTATCACTCCATAGAGTCCTAGTTATACCCTCCAAACATCACCTGTCCTCCATCCACGTGCCTTACCTCAGCACATGTCTTGCCTCAGCTTGTGTATCCAATCAGCCGGAGTCTGCAGTGTCCTGACAAATGGAGCTCAACTATATCATGTAAGGCAGAGCAATACATGTGTGTTGTTAGCAAAGAATTCTTCATCACGTGTCCTTTCATGTGCTTGCTTTAGCAGAACATCCTCTCTCCTGTGTCTGCTTCAATGAAACATTCCTTCACAAGTCTGTCTTAGCCTTTCACCTGTGTCCACTTCAGGAAACTACTCCTTCATGTGTTTGCCCCAGCAAAACGCAGTCCAACACAACTGACTCCAATAAACCCTTAAGTTTCCATTTCAAAAGGCATATTAGACTATGAAATTATTTTGTACCCTCTTTTCTTTATAGTTTGATACTTCTGGTCTTGTCTAACTTTTTTGTTGCTGCTGTTATTGGTTTTTGCTTTATTTGTGTGACTGATCAGCTAGCACTTTATGGAATGAGTTTGGACAAAGGTAACAGAAACTAGCGATACTTGTGTAGAGACCCACAATATCCAGAGACAAAATAAGTGCACATAGGCCTGGGCAAAAACAGTTTTCAGAACTGCAAAAAGAAAACATAACAACACATATATTGTAGAAGCATGAGGCTTTGAAAAATATGGGCTTATTAGCAATGTTTAATTGAGTCACTGAGAAAATGTGTTCTGTGATATTTTGACCTTGTTCAGCCACTGAATTCTTCCTGGAAGAGCCTCAAATGATATTTGATTCTAATTTTCTCTTCCACAAGTAGAATATAAAATACTTGGAGGTTTCACTTGGGTTAAACCTTGAGAATCATCCTGACGATATAATAAATATGAATTGCTCCTTAAATGAACTGCTAAAGAAATAGTTATCACTGCTCAGAGAAAATTGCATGATTTTATGAAATATTAAAAGAAATAGTACTTTCTTATCTAGAATTCTGCACACATACTACAAAATTGGAGCATTTACAAATAATCCCAAAGTAGAATTGAATCTTCGTTGCTTCACTATGGATTGTGTGCTGTCAGGAGATACCATTTCAGGAAGAAAATGTCCAAAAGAATTTGTATGTATAATAGAGCTATGCTTCTCACAGTGCAATGGATTCTTACTGTTGTTGGGAATATTTAAGGAATGTTGGATTAATACACTAGTTTCAGAAGGGAAGATCATTCAATTATTTCTGATTTTGCAGGAATTATTTTACATTATTTAAAAACTATTAGTATGTGTTACTCTTTTGTAGGTGATAATCTATTAACCAGGTTGCCATTGAACAATGTACTTCATAGCATTCCTGTGTTAATATTGTCTTGTTTGTTATTATATTTTTATAGATTGTGACAATGCTATAACTGTGATTTTTGAACATATCAGATACTCCAAAAATCAATGAAGCTCAAAAGAACTAGTGAAAATTGTGACCTAAATGTAGTCCATAATGACCTCTGTAGTGTTAATAATGAACAGATTTCATTGTAAGCACTCTGGAAATGAATTTGTTAGGAGAATCACATGAAGGATGAACATTCAGGTGTGGTACCTTTTGTACAAATGAATCAAATACGAAAAGTGTAAGTTCTTAACTACTCAATGACACAAGCTTAGACATTAGATTTACTTTTTAATTGACAATCTGTTTGACCCATTTCTGTTTGTAAAATTCAATTAACCAATATTTTAAGTTTCATTCTACATAAATGCACTGACATGCTACTACTCAGCTATTAAAAACAATGACTTCATGAAATTCTTAGGCAAATGGATGGAAGTAGAAAATATCATCCTGAGTGAGGTAACCCAATCACAAAAGAACACACATAGTACACACTCACTGATAAGTGGATATTAGCCCAAAGGCTCAGAATACCCAAGATACAATTCACAGACCACAGACCTCGTGGGGCATCAATGAGAGGAGAAGCCCTTGCTCTTATGAATTCTTGATGCCCCAGTGTAGGGGAATGCCAAGGCAGGGAGGCGGGAGTGGGAAGGTAAGTGGGGGAACACCCTCATAGAGGAGATGATATAGGGAGTTTCTGGGTGAGGCAGGGAAACCAGGAAGGGGGATATTAAATGTAAACAAAGAAAATATCTAATAAAAAATCTGCATAAAGTAATAAACTTTTTAACTTTAAAAATTCAATTAATGAATATTTTAAGTTTCATTCTATGTAAATGCACTGACATGCTATACTGTTTTCAAAAATCTTACTTATATATACAGTTAGTAATAAATATATAAAATTAATATAATGATATATATTATAAACTTACAATTGGTAATAAATAAAATGACAAATGTTTTCCCCAAAGAGAAAGGAGAATGAATGAATTTCCAATTAATAAGAAAAGATTTATCTAATCACATGTAGTTATATACTTCACAACTTGGTTTCAAAAATAACTACTGTTTTACAAAGTATAATTTTGTTCTTGGCATACAAAGGAAAGACATTTATGACCAGAGTGTATTCCTTTCATGTTTTATGAGAAGAGAATACTAAATTGTAATTTATAACTTTAAAGATTACCATGGAGCTTAATATTGAGGCTTAACTACATAATGAAGAGGGAAAGCATTCCTCCAAAAAGTAGAAACTAAACCATACTTGTACTTTTGCTTTTACCTTGTTATTCTTAGCATTTATTAGTTTTATAAAAGAATGGGTTTCATGATTACACTTCATATATATAGATAATATACTATGATCATCTTCAATCCCCTTTTATCATACCCTGCCTTACCTACTGTTGTCCTTCCTCTATCTCCAAGCCCTGACTCTACGTTCATGTATTTTCTCTGTTTTCCTCTTTAATTATTATTGTTACACACGCACACACACACACACACACACACACACACACACACACACTTATATACATAAGTATATAAGCACATCTGCTGCATCAACTTAGTATATCTTAAGGAGTGATCACAGGGTGTTGGATAACCTATGAAAGGGTTTATACCCATGGAAGACTTATTCTCCCCCTCCCCCATCTCTTTCCCTCACCCCTCTCTGCAGTTATTACTTGTCTATAGCTCTTCATCTTGGGGTTGAATCCTGTGATATTTTTCCCATCCACATTGTGAGGTCACCTGGTGCTGTGATTGTTTTGGACTTCTTCTTCTTCTTTTTTTTTTAACTTTTATTGCATTTTGATGAGAAAAGTTACATGATTTCAATTTGTCTGAATTTGTTAACATTTAAAAACATATTTTAAGTAAATAGAATTAAATCACATTCTTGTTTCCCTTTTGTACCCCCACTCCTCCCAGAGACCCCCCTTCAATACCTACAATATCTTTTTTTTGTCATATTCCTTAAAATTTATAAAATGTTATAATAAAAAGAGTATTATAAAAGTTGTTTGATATAAAACAATCAATTTAACAATGTTATGTAGATGCTTGTCTACAGCAATACTGCAAATACATACACTTTTCTCACTCTAAATTTCAAATAACTCCAAACATATTAACTGTATATTTCAAAATAATACATCACTACTAGTATTTTCTTAAATGAACATAAATATGTAAAGTCTTTTTGTTTGTTTGTTTTATATTTAGTAGAGTTTAAAGTCTTGACTCTTTCTGTGGTACAAGCCCGAAATAAGAACAATTTTTAGACATTGGATTTCATTGTAATAAGGCTGTACTTCAATGACCCTCAAATCACCGAAGGATTTTATTTCTATCGTAGCTAAGCTGAGAATTGACGGTTCTGCTGCGCCAAGGAATGAATTGTAGGTACGATTTTTAGATACAGACTTCCTGCTATGGTCAAAAAGCTATTTGACTTGAGTGTGTGACTTTATTCTCAGCCCACAGAGAACAGGTTACATTCATTTAAGAAATGGTGTGTGTATTAAGATGCTCTATCCATAAAGTCATTCACCAACTGTTTCAATGAACAATGGTTCTGCATGGAAGGTGGTACAGACATTAGGTGAGGATAAGAATCTGGTTCATTGGCTGTGATGATTTTGAAAAGCATTCATCTCAGAGAAAGAGTAACTTATAAAGTTCTCTTCTTCAAACTTGATACAAGAGCTACAAATGTCAAGCAAAGCATTCAGTCTCACTCTTTGTTGTTCTCTTTCATACAAGCCACCTCCCAAGTTAATTGTCTATGTCTCCCTTGGGTATATAAATACTTTTGAAATATATAAGCTGTTCTGAAAACCATAGCATAGTGTAAAAACATGAAATAAACAATACTAATAGAGAGGCTGAGATAGGAGAAGCAAGATTTCGAGACCCTTACGTTGTACACAGCAAAACACTGTCACAAACAAGCTGAAAGTATATATAGATTGTACAATATTGGATCTATCTCTCCAATTACCAAATTAGAGAGACCACTGGATGACAATCAACAAATTTCTAATTCCTCATATTTTTGGATTTCAGTCACTTAGGATATGTTGGTAATATTAATTTTCATATTAAGCTATTAAGAAAAGGTAATTGTCACTTCCTCTTGTTTTTGTTGTATGAGCTGGAATTAGATTTGTGTGGATTTGTTGAAAGATTACTTTCTTGCTTCTTCTAGGGTGTAGTTTTGCTCCTTATGTTGATATTTTTCATCTATTATCCTTTGTAGGGCTGGATTTGTGGAAAGATATTGTATAAATTTTGTTTTGTCAGAGAATATCTTGTTTTCTCCATCTATGGTAATTGAGAGTTTTGCTGGGTATAGTAGCCTGGGCTGGCATTTGTGTTCTTGTAGAGTCTGTATGACATCTGCCCAGGATCTTCTAACTTTCAAAGTCTCTGGTGAGAAGTCTGGTATAAGTCTGATAGGCCTGCCTTTATATGTTACTTGCCTTTTTCCCCCTTACTGCTTTTAAAAATCTTCCTTTGTTTAGTGCATTTAATGTTTTTATTATTATGTGATGGGGGGAATTTTTTTTCTGGTCTAGTCTATTTGGAGTTCTGTAGGCTTCTTGTATGTTCATGGACATCTCTTTCTTTAGGTTCGGGAAGTTTTCTTCTACAATTTTGTTAAAGATATTTACTGGCCCATTACATTGGGAGTCTTCACTCTCTTCTATAACTATTATCCTTAGGTTTGGTCTTCTCATTGAGTCCTGGATTTCCTGGATGTTTTGGGTTAGGAGCTTGCATTTTCTTTGACTGTTGTGTCAATATTTTCTATGGTGTCTTCTGCCCCTGAGATTCTCTCTTCTATCTCTTGTATTCTGTTGGTGATGTTTGCATCTATGACTCCTGATTTCTTTCCTAGATTTTGTATCTTCAGGGTTGTCTCTCTGATTTCTTCATTGTTTCTATTTCCATTTTTAGATTCTGGATGGTTTTGCTCATTTCCTTCACTTGTTTGATTGTGTTTTCCTGTAGTTCTTTAAGGGATTTTTGTGTTTCCTCTTTAAGAGCTTCTAGCTGTTTGCCTGTGTTCTCTTGTATTTCTTTGAGGGTGCTATTTGTGTCTTTCTTAAGGTCCTGTATCATTGTCATGATAAGTGATTTTAGATCTGAATCTTGCTTTTCCGGTGTGATGGTGTGTACAGGACTGGCTATGGTGGGAGAATTGGATTCTGATGATGCCAAGTGACTTTGGTTTGTGTTGTTTATTTTCTTATGCTTGCCCCTCCCCCCCACCCCCCATCATCTGGTTATCTCTAGTGCTACCTGCCCTTGCTAATTCTGACTGGAGTCAGTCCTTCCTGTGATCCTGGTTGTATCAGAACTCCTCAGACTCGGGCAGTCTCTGTGACCCTGTGATTTTGGGATCCTGTGACCTTGGGCTTGTTAGAGCACCTGGGAATGTAGCAGCTTCCTCTGGGTGTTGTGGGACTGGCTGTAGAGCTTGTGCCCAAGGTCTGTTCAGGTTACCAGCCTAGAGAGACCGGAAGGAACTCCTGTTTTGGACTTCTTTAGGGTACCGTGTTGCTTAATTTTTATGCATGCAGTATTCTTGCCACATAGAGAAGACACTCGGACATTAGATGGCCTGATCCTTTGGCTTTTATAATCTTTCTGTCTCACCTTCAGTTGTGTTTCTTGAGCCTTATATGTAAGTGTTATGTCATAGATGAACTAACTGGAGCTGGCCACCCCATCATTATAATAAAGTTGTCTGTATTATGAGAAGATCTACTGTGTTTTAATGGACTTAATGTGCTGTAAAAAAAGAAGCATCTTTGATGAGCAGTTAGAGCTACACTTAACTATACAGTATATGATTAAGTATTTAAAGTGTAATTATAAATTATTCTGGTAGCAGTGTTAGGGTCTTCTTTAGGGTTCATTGTCCAACTAGTCATGGGTAATTGGTGCTTTGTCCTACGGCACACAGCCTTAAGTCCAATGAAATAACTGCTGCTTATCGCCAACATGTATGTGCCACTATTATACCTTTTAGGATCCTGGTGATTATTGTGGTTTATAGGCCTCAAAACTGAGTAGAACTATGGCTTTTTTCCCCCACTGGCAGTTTTCACAGTCCTATGAAAGCTAGTTTTCAAAAATGAAGCTTGCAAGTCAATTTCAGCTTGATTCCTATGAGTCCTTTGTTGGAAGTGCATAGTGTGTTCAGTAATAGGGACTTACAGCTTTTGGGAGGCAATCAAGAATGACGTCAATAACATATTGTTTTGGGAGCTTCTTGGATTCCCATGATTACCTACATGGAAAGATCCCAACGGATGCTGTCACAGTCACTATGATGTCATAGGCACGTGAATACTGTCGGTTTTGGAGGACTGTTTTCTTGGAGTCATCCATCACCTCTGGTTCTTACAATCTTTCTGCTTCCTCTTCTGCAGGGTTCCCCAAGGCCATACGGGAAGGATTTGATGAAAATGTCCCACTTATGAGTCAGTGTTCCAATGTTTCCCATTCTCTACATGCTATCCAGTTGTGGGTCTTTGTATTTGTTCCCATCTGCTGCAGGAAGACACTTCCTTAATGATCTATGGCTACAGTAGGATATAATTAGGAGTCATTTTATTGTTATGTTTCTTTGGCAGAATAATAGTATTTGCTTTTCCCTTAGGTCCATAGTCTATGCAGTCTTCGATTATTAGCCATCTTAGCAGTGTCAGGTATGGGTTACATCTCATGGAGAAGGTCTTAAATATAACAAGAGAGTGGTTGGTTACTCCCAAAGCATTTGTGCTATCATTGAACCAGTAAATCTCATATTTAGGTCAGGATTGTTGGTCACAAGGTTTATGGTAAGGTTGATGATTACACTTGTCTTCTAATTTTTTTCCTTAGGTGACACACACACACACACACACACACACACAAGTTGTACCTATTGATAGAGTATTATATGTTTCAATTAATATACAAATTGCATGATCAGGTTCAATATGTATCTCCATACATCTATGACATTCAAAATTATTACTTCTCGCATCTTGAGGACTAGTCCAGACATCAATGGAGAAACAAAGTTCTAGAATGAAAACACCAGGAACATGATGAAACAATATAACCTATTTTTCCTTCAAACTTCCAATATCATTAGCAATGACCTCTAATGAAAATGACCAATACAAAGTTCTAGGAATACAAAAGAATGATGATGAATGTTATCAAAATGCTCAAAGTAGTCATGAATATATTCCAAGAGAGTACTATACACAGCTGGATGGAATAAGGAAGTCAATTCAAGATATAAAAATTGAATACAATAAGGAGATTGAAATACTCAAGAAAAAACACACCATGGAATAAGACAATGGCCATATAAAAGGAGAGAGATAGGAGATTATGGGTAAAGTGAAAGGAAGAGAGTTGGCATACTAGGAGTGGAAAGACTTAGATGGGGAGGGACCAGGGAGTATGGAGGAAGGAGGAAAAAGTAAGGTTAACCTCAATTAAAGGTATGGAAGCCATAGGAGAGCCTACTTGCCTCACAACTTAATTTAAAAATATAATTAGAAAGATAGTAGAGGCAACAGAAGTTTGTTCTTGTTGTTTTTGTTTGTTTGTTTGTTTGTTTTTTCGAGGGGAAACTGGGAAAGGAGAAATTGACATGTAAATAAAGAAAATACCTAATTAAAAAAAAGAAAGATAGTAGAAGAAATGTGATATGAAAGAAAAGGGGAGAAATACTGGAGGCAAAAGGATTAAGTGGAGACAGTGGTTGAGAAATGGGGGGGAGGAAAGAGTGTATGGGTGGGATAACCAAAGGAAAGGATATATGAAAATGCATTATTCAAATTCACTTGTTACTAAGATAATTTCAAAATTCAAAATGATAATGATAAGAGAAGGTTTTTTATTAGATATTTTCTTTATTTACATGTCTTATGATATCTCTTTTCCCAGTTTCCCCTCCGAAAAAAATAAAAAAAAAACCCAAAGATGAAAACAAACAAACAAACAAACAAACACCCCCCCCCCAACAGTTCCCTCTCTGGTCCCCCTGCTCACCACCCCACCCCCTCCTGTTTCCTGGCCCTGGCATTCCCCTACATTGGGGCATAGAACCTTCACAGGACCAAGGGCCTCTCCTCCCATTGATGATCGACTTGGACATCCTCTGCTACATATGCTGCTGGAGCCATGAGTCCCACCATGTGTACTGTTTGGTTGGTGGTTTAGTCCCTGGGAGCTCTGAGAGTACTAGTTAGTTCATATTGTTGTTTGTCCTAAGGGGCTGCAAACTCTTCAGCTTCTTCAGTCCTTTCTCTAGCTCCTTTATTGGGGACCCTGTGCTCAGTCCAATGGATGGTTATGAGCCTCTACTTCTGTATTAGTCAGATACTGTCAGAGCCTCTCAGGAGACAGCTATATCAGGCTCCTGTCAGCCAGCACTTGCTGGCATCCACAATAGTGTCTAGATTTGATGATTGAATATGGGAAGGATTCCCAGGTGGAGCAGTCTCTAGATTATCCTTCCTTCAGTCTCTGCTCCACAGTTAGTCTCTGCAATTCCTTCCATGGGTATTTTGTTCTGCCTTCTAAGAAGGAATGAAGTATCCTCACTTTGGACTTCCTTCTTCTTGAGTTTCTTGTGGTTTGTGGATTGTACTTTGTGTGTTCTGATCTTCTAGGCTAATGTCCACTTATCAGAGAGTGCATACCATGTGTGTTCTTTTGTGATTGGGTTACCTCACTCAGGATGATATTCTCCAGATCCATCCATTTCCCTAAGAATTTCATAAATTCATTGTTTTTAATAGCTGAGTAGTACTTCACTGTGTAGATGTACCACATTTTCTGTATCCATTCCTCTGTTGAGGGACATCTGGGTTGTTTCCAGTTTCTGGCTATTATAAATAAGGCTGCTATGAACATAGTGGAGCATGTGTCCTTATTACATGTTGGAGTATCTTGTGAATATATGCCCAGGAGTGGTATAGCTGAGTCCTCTGGTAGTACTATGTCCAATTTCTGGAGGAATCCCCAAACTGATTTCCAGAGTGGTTGTACCAGGTTGTAGTCCCATCAGCAATGAAAGAGTATTCCTCTTTCTCCACAACCTCTCCAGCATCTGCTGTCACCTGAGTTTTTTACCCTAGCCATTTTGACAGGTGTGATGAGGAATCTCAGTGTTGCTTTGACTTGCATTTCCCTGATGACTAAGGATGTTGAACATTTCTTTAGGTGCTTCTCAGCCATTCGGTATTCGTCAGTTGAGAATTCTTTGTTTAGCTCTGTACCCCATTTTTTAGTAGGGTTATTTGGTTCTCTGGAGTCTAACTTCCTTAGTTCTTTGTATATGTTGGATATTAGCCCTCAATCAGATATAGAATTGGTAAAGATCTTTTCCCAATTTGTTTGTTGCTGTTTTGTCCTATTGACAGTGTCTTTTGCCTTACAAAAGCTTTGCAATTTTATGAGGTCCCTTTTGTCAATTCTTGATCTTAGAGCATAAGCTATTGGTGTTCTGTTCAGGAAATTTTCCCATGTGCTCGAGGCTCTTCCTCACTTTCTTTTCTATTAGTTTCACTGTATCTGGTTTTATGTGGAGGTCCTTGATTCACTTGTACTTGAGCTTTGTACAAGGAGATAAGAATGGATAGATTTGCACTCTTCTTCATGCTAACTGCCAGTTGAGTCAGCACCATTTGTTGAATTTTTTTTTTTTTTGGAAATTGCTGTTTGGCCAGGGAGCCCTTAGAGGTCTTCAAAGTCAATTATGGCCTATTGATTCACTTGAAAGCATTTGCAAAATAATAACAAACCAAATACAAATCAATAGATGGGAAGAAACAAGAGCATGGCATTAATTAATGAAATAGAAACAAAGAAAGGATCAATGAAACATAAGGTTAAAAAGTATATTCTTTCTTTGAGAAAATAAAATTGGCAGACCCTTAACCTAATTAATCAAAGTGGAGAGAATACTCAATTTAATAAAATTATGGATAAAAAGAGACATTGCAACATATAACAATGAACTCTGGTTAAATTAGTACATATCTTAAAAGATTGATATTCTACTAACCTTGAAAATTGTAATAAATGGATGAAAATTTTTATACATATGGGTTACCATCTGGAGTTAACCTATGGCTTTATATCTAATAGTATTTGTTTTATGAAAACAAAATCAAGATCAAATAAATAATCTAAAGACATCAACAACAAGCAATGACATTGTGGCAGTAACTTAAAAATCTACCAACTTAGAAAAATGCCCATGTCCAAATGGATTCAGTGCAAAATTCTGCTAGATCCTCAAATAGTAACTACTACCAACACTTAAAGTTGTTTTGTAAAACAGGAAATAAAGGAACTAATATCATTCTTTTTTCAAAGCCGGTTGGGTCCAGATTCCCAAATAAGACAAATATATAGCAATCACAAAACAAAACAAAAAAATAGATCAAGCAATATGATACTTGCAAACAGAATTTAAGAACACACAAAAAAGATAATTTATAATGATTAACTTGGCTTCATTCCAAGCATGCAGGGATAGTTCAAAATGTGTAAATCATTAAACATAGTTAATTACATAGATAGTCTCAAAGACGGAGATCACATGGTCATTTCAAAACAAGCAGAAAAGACCTTTCATAAAATTTAATATGTTCTCATGAGAACAACCCTGGAGAGATTATGGATGGGTAGAACATATCTCAGGTCAATGAAGCCATAGTCATTTTTATACTAAATAGTCAAAAACTCAGAGCAGCCAGTTAAGACCAGGAAGATGATAAGGGTACACATTCTTCCCCAGTGTAATTCACTGGAGTTCTTGAAGTGTTGGTTAAAGCAATTAGTAGGGAAGAACTTAAAGGAAAACAGAAAAATATGAGTGTCTATTTGAAGGTGACCCTGATTATACACATGAGAGACTTCGATTACTCCACTAGGAAACTCTTGGAACTGATAAATAGTTTTAGTAAAGAGGTCAGTACACAGAAGAAGTTAACACTAAGAAGTCAATAGCTTTCCTATGTACCAGGACAAACATGGAGAAAGACACCAGGGAAACAACTTCAATCACACTAAGCTCAAAATTTACAAAAGGATACTTTAGAATAAACTTAACCAAGAAAGAAAGAGGGCTTTAGAAGGAAATTGAAGAAGATAGTAGAAAGTGGAAAGTCTCCTATGCTCATGGATTGATAGAATTATTAAGAAACCACACCCTACCAAAGGCAGTCTATAAATTAAATGCAATCAAAATCAACAGTGTCACTCAATTCTTGTTTTTTTTCTTTTTTTAAGGCTTGTTTTATTTATTTTTATTTTTTTATGTTGTATTGCATTATGATGAGAAAAGTTACATGATTTCAATTTATCTGAATTTGTTAACATTTAAAAACATATTTTAAGTAAATAGAATTAAATCACATTCTTATTTCCCTTTTGTACCCCAAATCCTCCCAGAGACCATTCCTTCAATACCTACAATATCTTTTTTGTCATATTCCTTAAAATTTATAAAATATTATAACAATAAAAATAAGTATTATAAAAGTTGTTTGATATAAAACAACAATCAATTTAACAGTCTTATGTAGATGCTTGTCTACAGCAATAGTGAAAATACATTTTTCTCAATATAAATTTTAAATAACTCCAAACATATTAACTGTATACTTCAGAATAATACATCACTACTAGTATTTTCTTAAAGGAACATAAATACATAAAGTCTTTTGTTTGTTTGTTTTGTATTTAGTAGAGCTTAAAATCTTGGCTCTTACTGTGGTACAAGCTCAAAATAAGAACAATTTTTAGACATTGGAGTTCATTGTAATAAGGTTGTACTTCAATGACCCTCACATCACCAAAGGATTTTACCTCCATCGTAGCTAAGCTGAGAGTCGACAGTTCTGCTGGTGTCACTCAATTCTTAACATACACACACTACACACACACACACACACACACACACACACACACTCACTCACTCACTCACGCAGAAATCTTAAAATTTATATGGAATGACAGAAGTTCTTTCATATTACAAACATCATTGATCAATAAGAGTATTGCTGGGAATATTACAATATCTGATATCAAGTTATAAAACAAAACCTTAGTAGCAAAAACATCATGGCACTGGCATAGATATTGGCATGAAGACTAGTAAAATGCAACTGAGTACCTAGCTATAAGTCAATACAAATACAGCCATAAAAAAGACAATGTATACACTGAAAAATGCCTCCTCAACAGTGGCATTCTTGAATAGGCCTGAATTTACTCAGAAAATTAGGCCAACAATGAACAAGTTAAAGACAAAAGCTTCTCTACTGTGGAGGAAACTGATAATCATGTGACGAGGTAGTCTAAAGAATGGGACACCATCTGCCAAGTATGCACCCCAATAGAGGGTGGCTGGAGCTTAGAATATTCATAGAGCTTTAAAAAACTAAAGGTCAAGACAACAACCCTATTAAAACTGATTTGTAGTACTGAACAGAGAGATCTCAAAAAACAAACCAAGCAAACCAACCAACCAACCAACCAACCAAACAACCAAACAACCAAACAACAAACAACAACAATAAGAAAACTGACAACCCACAGATGACTAATTGTGAAGGCTATTCCTGACTGTCAGCTTGATTATATCTGGAATTAACTTAACCCAATCAACTAGGCATATCTGTAAGGAATTTTTCTTGGTTGGATCACTGAGGTAAAACGTACACTAAATCATGTGAAATTCAGAAGAATTACCTTAAGTCTAGATCATTCGAAGTCTAACTCTGGCAGCCGATATAAAGGACATGGAAGAAGGAAACTTTTACTCTTTGCCTCCTTGCCCCCACTTTCATCGGCAAGCTCATTCCTTCACTTGGGTTAGAGCCTACTTCTTCAGGATTATGGTGAACAACTAAAGACTGTCTGAGAAAACCAGGTTCTTGTATCAAACAACTATTGAATTCTTAGACTTTCCCATTGGGAGTCGATGATTGGAACAATAGGATCACTGACTGTAAGCCATTCTAATAAATCTCACATGCATGCATTAGATATACATTCATTCTATCAGTTCTCTTTTTCTAGAGAACCCTGCCTGATATATTAATACACATTCTAAAAGTGTTCAACATTCTTAACCACTGGGGAACAACAAGTTAAAGCAACCTAGAGATTTCATCTTCTTTCATTCCGAATAGCTATCATCAAAAAACAAAACAAACCAAAAACAAAAACAAAAACAGAGACTGCAAATGCAGGAGAGGCTGTGGAGAAAGAGGAACTGTTATTAACTATTGATATGGATGTAATCTGGTACAGTCACAATGAAAATCAGCATGGATCTTGTTCAAAAGCTGAAAATAGAGCTTCTGCATGACTCATATATACCATTTTTGATTATTTGCCCAAAAGACTCCATCTATACCTTGCTACAGAGATGTGTTTCCATGTTCAATTTGCCTATATTCATAATACAAGAAAATGGAATGAGCTTTGACATCCATTAGAGGAAGAATGGATACTGAAAATGTGGTATGTATACAAGATGTAATTTTATTCACTGATTGCTTAAGAAGAATTAAATTATGAAGTTTGTAGAAAAATGGATGAAACTGAAAAATATCATACTGAGTGAAACAATCCATGCCTCTGGAGACTAGAGTCCACATCATTAACAGGTATGCTTTAATTAATAGTTTTATACTGGTTTGTTTAATATCAAATACTAGAAGAAAGGGCCATTAGTAGGAAGGAGAGCAGGAAGAAAATGCTTAGCAGGAGTGGGCAGAGTAGACTCATTGTACATGAATTTTATTTGAGAGAAGTCACATTTGTTCATATAAACTTGGTAAAAACAAACAAGCAACAAAAACTGGCAAACAGCCCATGTCTGTGGAGGTAATTCCTTACAGGGAAACCCACACTTTCGTTCTGTTAAAGTGTTACATACCAATGTCTTCTAAATATTCATGTTCATACACATAGGTAAGTGCTGAGCAAGCCTTCATCACACCAAAAGAACTGGAAGTAAGTGATGGTGGAGCATTCAGGCCGAATTGGGACATCTTATCTAACACCTCGAGGACAAACAGGGCATTGCTGAAGAGGGTTGGTAACAAGAATCCAAAGCCAGAAGTGCAGTGAAATGACAACTTTTGACATGACATAGTTATATTCATGAACTCATTACAGATGTGGCTCCATGCACAAGACCAGCAAGCATGATACTGGATCATGGATAGGTTCTGGACCCACAAGACCTAACCCTTACCTTTGAGAGTATTGTCAGTTAAAATATTATTGGAGGACAGGTGTCATTTTCCTCATTGTGGTAGAAAACGATAAGTTGAGCTTGCTCCAGTAAATGACTCTCCTCATCATGCGTGAGAAAATTTCTAAACTTAGAAGGTCACAGAAAAACAAGGCAAATAATTAGTGTTCCATCAGGATTGAGAGAGAGAGAGAAAGACAGAGAGGGGGGAGTGGGGAGGGAGAGAGAGAAGAATGAAATTGCAGGTGAAAATGACTAAAATTTATTAAGTAAAAGTATTAAGCCATCTATTGAAAAATTAAAAAACAATTGTGTAGGAATTCTGTTTACTTCTGTAAGTTTTTGTTAGTGTCTCAGTGATTTGCCTGTAAGCTTAAATACATAAATGGTTGATTTTAGTGTTTCAGTAAAATAGTGTATTCCTGTTATAGCCAGGCTTGTTCTATACAAAGCATTCAGTCCTAACAACTGTTTTGTATTTTCCACTCTTTTCTTCTGTTTTTATATGTGTTTACAATGAAACTGAACATCTTCAAACAATTCTCCTTTATAGAATTTCCCTCTAGTCTAGTGTTCTTAACCTGTAGTTTGTGACCCCCTTGGGAGTCAAATGACTCTTTTACAAGGTCATATATGGGATATCCTATATATCAGATAGTTACTTTTATCCTATGTAGGTTCAGAATAGTAGCAAAATTATGGTTATGAAGTAGCACTAAAAGTAATTTTATAGATGGGGGTTGCCACACCATGAGAAACTGTATTAAAGGGTCATAGTATTAGGAAGGCTGAGAACCACTGCTCTAGTCTGTTAAATATATGTCACTGAAGTTGCAGTTTTGCTTTGAAGATATCCTAATGACACCACAATCACCAATAACCTTTTTTTCTCCTCTGTCTTGGAATCCTAGCACAGGAAGGAGAGGAGTTAGAGCAACCCAAACCATTTTCTTATTATTAGAAACATTTTCATAAGTCCTGAGTTACAATGTGAGGGTGAGAAAGATAGGTATTTCTTTATGGTTTGTAGGATATTACAGAACTCTGAATTCTATATCTCCAGGAAGGGATACAGAATTTATATTAAAAGGCATATATGGCAGGTTACAAGGGTGAACAAAGTGTTACATGGTAAAATAATATTAAAAGATAAAATTTTTGGGCTGGCAAGAAGGCTCCATGGTTAAGAGGACTGGCTGCTCTTCCATATGACCTAGGTTCAAATTTTAGCACCCATATGGCAGCTCATGACTGTTTGTAACTCCCTTTCCAGGGGATCTGATATTCTTACACAGACATACATGCAGGCAAAACATCAATGTACATAAAAATAAAAATAAAAAAATTACTAAAAACTTTATTTTGCTGAAATGATCTAATGTAAGCACTCCATTAGGTTTGTAGACTTTTTATTTGATTAAAAGTGTAAGCAGTTTTATTGATTTTGGCCTTATCGCTGTCAAAATTATCTTCAAGGACAGTCAAATACCACAAGGCATACTCTGCTCATTTGTATTCTCTACAGTGTTTAAATGATCAATTTTAGAAACATGGTCAAAGATTGCTGCAAGCTTGCCGACTTGTTTTCAGTGATTGAGTATTCAGAAGGTTGAGATTTTTATTCACAGCTCGACCCCTCATGCATCTGTAAAGTTGTTTGAGTTATGTACAGCGTCACCATTGGTGGTTGAAACACTTTGAAACCAATGAGGTGTTTCTACTATCTCCTTCCTACTCTCTTACTATTCATAGCACTTCCAGTCTCTAATGATCCCAAAATAGTGTGTGTTGGACCGTGTGAAATAAGTCTTTTTCATTGTCATGCACCTTTACATTAATGGCTGAATGTTTCCAGTCTAAGCACTTGCATAAGAATCCTGGTTCTATCTCTATTTACCATATGGCATTGGACATTTGTTTTTTTCCCCCCTCTTTGCTGCTTTATCTGTAGTCATGATCTTGGTCATAATATCAGGGATTATAAGAATTAAAATAGAAACATGTGGAGGTCTTACAATTGTTCCTGACTGCCACAATAAAGTCACCCAAGGTTATCTTTGGCCTTCACCTCATATGCACACACATATACATTTGCACATACACACAAATGCACACACACACACACACACACACACACACACACACACCAGGTGTGTGCCTGACATGGTTCTCAATGGCAAATGATATATTATGCCTCCAAAATGGTTTAAAAAGAACTGTTCTTTTAATGTATTCATCATTTATGCATCACTCAATGCATAGGTGTGGTTTAGTGCAGAGTGCAACTGAAATGCATCACATAGAGTTCTTACGGTGGCATGACTTAGACTGTAATTAGAAGACATAGGTAACACTATTCATCCAAAGTTATGGTAAAGATTCTAATGTGGAGAGTATATGGTACTAATTGGCACAAGTATCCATGATGTAAGAATTAAAAAGATTTCCTGGACAAAATTGGGCATAGTGTAACCACTCAATATTTTTGTTAAAAATAGTTCAATGGGTTGGAGTGAAGGTTTCTGGATATGCCAGGAGATACAGACTTACATGGTGTTTTGCTGAGGCAACATCCACAGGAGAACACATGATGCTTGGAGAGAGTATAAATAGGACTCGACAGATAGTGACCGCATGCTCGCATAGCTAGCTTTGCAACATTTTACTGCTCTTCTCCTTTACTTATCTTCTCTTCATCGAGAGAGGCACCGCAGAGTTCTTCTGGCATCCCGGCTGGTCTTGGTCACTGCCACTGATTCAGCAGAGGCCTGGAGGTTTCTGCTTGATCTTACCAGTGCTGCTGATTCCTGCTTGGTATCCTGGCACTTCTGAAATGGATTGCTGGCATTCTGATGAATGGGAATTGGAATCTTCCCAAGAAACTTCTTCTAAACAGGTTCACATCCCCTTGTCCTATTTATCACCTTTTCTAACCTACCCTTGGATGCTGGGCTAGGAGTGGGGTTGAAACGTTTGAGAACCCCTATTAAAAGTAGGTTTTAAAAAATCTGAGATTGCCAGTCTCTCTCGGCTAGTGTCCTGAGCAGACCTTGGGCACAAGCTCTGCAGCCAGTCCCACAAAACCCAGAGGAAGCTCCACTCCCAGGCACTCTGACACTCCCAGGATCAGAGGTGAGGAGGACACAACATCTGTCCCAACACCTGGAGTAACTGGGACCAACGGGGACTAGGTACACAGGAACTCTGCCAGCAGAGTGGTTTGGGTTCCTTCCTGTCTCTCTGGGCTGGTGTACTGAGCAGACCTTGGGCCCAGGCTCCTCAGCCAGTTCCACAACATGCAGAGGAAGCTGCTGCACTCCCAGGTGCTCTAACAAGCCCAGGGTCACAGGATCCCAGAATCACAGGATCACAGAGACAGCTTGACTCTGAGGCATTCTGACAGGATCACAGGAAGGACAGGCTCCAGTCAGATTTAGCAAGGGCAGGTAGCACTAGAGATAACCAGATGGCGGGGCATGGGGGGGGGTAGGCAAGCGAAGAAAATAAAAAACACAAACCAAGGTTACTTGGCATCATCAGAACCCAATTCTCCCACCATAGGAAGTCCTAGACACATCATCACACCGGAAAAGCAAGATTCAGATCTAAAATCACTTATCATGATGATGATACAGGACTTTAAGAAAGACATAAATAGCACCCTCAAAGAAATACAAGAGAACACAGGTAAACAGCTAGAAGCTCTTAAAGAGGAAACACAAAAATCCCTTAAAGAACTACAGGAAAATACAATCAAACAAGTGAAGGAAATGAGCAAAACCATCCAGAATCTAAAAATGGAAAGAGAAACAATAAAGAAATCAGAAAGAGAGATAACCCTGAAGATACAAAACCTAGGAAAGAAATCAAGAGTCATAGATGCAAGTATCACCAACAGAATACAAGAGATAGAAGAGAGAATCTCAGGGGCAGAAGACACCATAGAAAACATTGACACAACAGTCAAAGAAAATGCAAAATGCAAAAAGCTCCTAACTCAAAACATCCAGGAAATCCAGGACGCAATGAGAAGACCAAATCTAAGGATAATAGTTATAGAAGAGAGTGAAGACCTCCAACTTAAAGGGCCAGTAAATGTCTTCAACAGAATTATAGAAGAAAACATCCCTAACCTAAAGAAAGAGATGCCCATGAACATACAAGAAGCCTACAGAACTCCAAATAGACTGGACCAGAAAAGAAATTCCTCCCGCCACATAATAGTCAAAACACCAAATGCACAAAACAAAGAAAGAATACTAAAAGCAGTAAGGGAAAAAGGTCAAGTAACATATAAAGGCAGGCCTATCAGAATTATACTAGACTTTTCACCAGAGATTATGAAAGCTAGAAGATCCTAAGCAGATGTCTTACAGACTCTACAAGAACACAAATGCCAGCCCAGACCACTATACCCAGCAAAACTCTCAATTACCATAGATTGAGAAAACAAGGTATTCCATGACAAAACAAACTTTATACAATATCTTTCCACAAATCCAGCCCTACAAAGGCTAATAGATGGAAAACATCAACATAAGGAGCAAAACTACACCCCAGAAGAAGCAAGAAGGTAATCTTTCAACAAATCCACACAAACTTAATTCCACCTCTTACAACAAAAACAACAGGAATATGACAATTACTTTTTCTTAATATATTAATATGAAAATTAATATTACCAACATATCCTAATTAATTGAAATCCAATAATATGAGGAAGTAGAAATTTGTTGATTGTCATCCAATGATCTCTCTAATTTGGTAATTGGAGAAATAGGTCCAACATTTGAGATGAATGCTTTTCCAAATTATCATAGCTAATGAACCAAATTCTTACCCTCACCCAATGTCTGTGCCACCCTCCAAGCAGAACCATTGTTCATTGGAACAGTTGGTGAATTACTTTATGGGTAGACCATCTTAATACACACACCATTTCTTAAATGAATGTAACCTGT
>JADRCD010154469.1:0-10423 GCA_019843815.1 Montemys delectorum | reverse complement strand
CCCCCCCCACTCACGCATTTTTATGTAAGAGTATTTCTTTTTGATAGAGCCAATATTGCATGTACTGAGAGAAGAAAAGGTTCTTTCAAAATTTAAAGCAATTCTGCATCAAAAGAGTTTCAACTTAACACAAATCAAGGCTGTAAAGTAAAAAAGAAAGTTACTTCTGTAGCCAAGTTAAGGAATGTAATCACAAATAATAAAAGATTAATCTTAAAAGGACTAAGTCCAACTTCCAAGCCTTCAGTGTTTTGATTATTATGGAGTGTATGAGTGTAGAAATGGGACCTATCCTTTATAGTGTAGCACTGACAAGACGTGCTTACCCGGTGTGTCACTACCCCTTGATGACAAGCAGCAACTCACATCCTCCCTGCACCAGCAAATTTCCACACACTGTTCACATGCCTATACTTCACCTGTGTTAGTCTGTCAAAGCCATTTGACGAAGCAGATACTGTAAGTTCCCACATCTGTGACTTGAGGCTGCCTCAGGCTCGTGAGATGTCTCAGGGTTCAGTTCCCAGCACCCACGCACATGGCCACTCATAAATGTCTGTAACTCCAGGGAACCCAACACCTTCTTTTGTCTTTCCTGGGCAAGGTACACTTAGGTACACATGCATGCAGGCAAAGCGCTTGTATGCAAGAAATAACATTTTTAAAAGCCATACATACCTCTCTGAATCTAAGACTGCTTGCTATGCATTATCACCTTACAAAATGTTAGTTTCATTGCTGTTGACATTGCTATTGTTATTTCCATAACAATAGATCTTTAGGATCAGGGAATAGTATGTGAACCTTGGGAGGGAAATCTATATACATTTACTCTGATTTATGAGAAAATTGCGACCATGATCGTAACTAAGCAACCCTCAAATTCTGGGAGAACTAATTAAGAAATGAATTAAGGGATTCAATGGGTACCCAAATTAGTCATTAGGGCTTGAAGATCTGGAGCTCTGGTCTAAATCCAGCTTTGGCACTTGTCTCCAAAATAAACATGACCAGAGAAGTACCCTAGCTCACAATTAAAATGAATTTAGATGGCTCATGTGTCCACGCGGGAAAGACCTCTTCCTAATTGAATTCGGACATCTCTTCAGTTGTTGTGAGTTTCATTTGCTATCTTCACAGTCTTTTTGTAACTGCTGGCAACGGGATTATGCTAAGGGAGAAATCACTTCAATCAGCCGTGTCTGCCGCACTAGCATAAAAAGACAGAAAGCAGAGCTTTTGAGCGGTAATTAGAAAATTCCTTAAGTGTGTTCATGTGGCATATGTTTTAGACAACTACCAACTGGCAAGACCTGTTACAGAAGGGATGTCTAATGTCACCATTCTGGGGTAAACAGTCAGGAGAAGTAGTGTTCCAACATGAGATTAGAGCAATCTTTTCAGGCCAAAGCTCTCTAGCTTCCCGCCTCTAATATGATTAGTGGTAGACAGCTGGAGGCATCTCATCCTCCTGACAAAAATATGATCAGAATTGTTTTCAATTGGTACATCTTTCCATCAAGCTGCTGCCTTCCAGCAGAATAATCAGAGTTTCTGATTATCTGGTGTTCCTTCCAAGGAAACGGACTGACAGTGTCCTTGCTTGTCTGGTGAGAAGGCTGCCAGAATTTACATTAAAACTCTTTGGTTGCGTAAGCAAAAGACAACTAAATGGGGCTGGGGGATGGAGAGTGAGGAGTGGGGAGACTGTGTTCATGTACTTCTCATGCTCTCACACAATGTACCTATGTGTGGACACAGAAATAGTTCATTCCGTTTTTATTATAATAATTCTCTTTCAGCAAATATAAAGTACTTTCACGGTGACTCAAACACAAGAGAGTCAAACATCCCAACACATGCGTGGCTTATGACCAACTCCCCCTCAGAGTCAATGACTCTTTTCAGAGTTACAGTCATCTTCCTGAAGTTCCCGGTTTATGGAAAAAGAATCAAGTTGAAACATTAATGGAAAACCTAGGAGGCACCTAGGCTTGCTTCACTGCACTGTGTCAATTTGGAAGGTGTGATTTTTTTTTTTTTAATTTCAAGACCAAAAACCTTTCCATGTGGAATACAGACTGTTGGGGAATCCCAGAGAATGTACTGGAACCTGGTGCAGTCTGCTTTCTGCCTACAAAGACTTCTGACAGAATCCTTCACACCTGAATAACTACTGAAACAGTTCATGTTTTGTTGTTTTTGCTTGTTGGTTTGTTTGTTTGAGGTGTGTGTGTGTGTGTGTGTGTGTGTGTGTGTGTGTGTGCGGGGGTGTCTCACATTGTGGCCCTGGCTGGTCTTAAACTCACAAGAGATCCATCCACCTGCCTCTGGCTCCTCTGAAAAACTGACAGTAAGGACATACACCACCTTATCTGGCAACATTTATCATTTTATTGGAGGTAGGTTTCCTTTACATGGACGACCTTGAGCTAGCCAACACCTCTGGAGATGGCTGTGATTCTCACAGCTCAGATGAGATCAGGGATGTTCAGAGTGGTGTGGTTATAGACTATCTATATACCAGAGAGGAGAAAACTCAGAAGGATGGAAAACAAGGCCACACCATTATTAAGCAGCTGGAGGCAAGGCCAGGCTGGCTGACTCAGTCTTGTTCTCTCATTCCATGCTGACCAGGAACTACAACTGAGAGTCAGACCTCCAGACTCACTGGGGGTTGTCTTCAACAGCAAGGCAAGGGCTGCCACTGCCACAGTAGAAAGCCAGGTGATCCGGCTCTAGAGCCTAGTGCTCTTAACTCTTAATAACCTACCAATTTACAAGGGTGCCTAGAATAGACTTTGGTTTCTTTTTCTTTTTGTGGTACTCCAAAGTAACTTGCATGATGCTATTCTAACAATAACCATGGAAACACTGATGTAGTTTGGAAGGGGGATGTGGGTGGGAAGGGGGATGTGGGTGGAACAGAAGTGGCTCAGAGCCCTCAGCCACATGGCCCGACTGGATAGCCTCAGTCCTCACACTTTAGTGACAACTCTAGCCTGAAATGTTAAGAGGCAGCTGAGAGCCCCCATCCATCAAAGCTCTCCAGGAGTCAGGTGGAAGGAAAGGGATACATCATCCACAAAGACAGGAAGAAGTCATAGTGAAAGAGGGGACCATCTCTACTTACCTGGGAATCCACAGAGATGAGTCTGAAAGCAGCTTGGGTTCTGGAGTCTCCTAGGAAGAAAATTAATTTGGAAGGTCAGACTGGTTGGTCTCCATTGGCAACATCCTCATCCATTCCCCATTATACTTGCTCCGTATCCCAGAATCTTGAGTAGGGCAGATAATGAGTTGGTCCTCACATATGACTTTATTCAACCTTGGGTAGGCAGAGCAATATGAGTCTGTTTATTCAGCAGTAAACTGGGGCTAATAATAGCTTTCTCACCAAGAGTTTCACTGCATGATAAGCAAGGCGTGCAATGCATTCAACACACCTAGCATGTAATGGTGACATTTAACAACAATAGCTGGCATTTATTATGAATTTAGAAAGTGCCTGGAATTGTTCCAGAGTTGTCCCCACATACTAACCTTGTTAGAACTCAAGGGAGGCACTGGCATCATTGGCATTTGACAGAAACCAATAAACAAGGCACAGAAGAGTCAAATGGTCAGACTACCAAAACCATACTAGAATGTGGTAGACTGGGAGTCTAATGGTGACAAAACGTGGTCACACAGTATTTGCCTAACTAATTAAAAATAAATGTTTGTTGTTGTTTTTGTTGTATAACATTATCTTCTACCAGACTTAGCCTATAATGTGTAAAGACAGAACTCACCACTCTGCCAGTTACTACTTAGGCACAGAGACGTGTGCCATGGTCATAAGTCAGCAAGCCACTCATTCACACACCACCCTGTTTCCATTTATTAGTAATCTCAGTGTCATAAGCAATCCTCAGAACATGCTGTGGGGGTTCAAATGCTTAGGTCACAGATCCCACTATCATAAGGTCAACTTTCATGAGATCTTTATAAACTTTGTAAACTGTCATTTGCCTTTGGGCCATATCTGTCTTCCCTCTATCCAGAGAAAACCCTTTGTCCCACTCACTGGAGAACAAGAAGGAGGGACAAGAAGGGGGGAGGCGCATGAAAGGCTAAAATGTGGGTAGGGTAATGGAGAGACTATGGGAGTGACAATACAGTAGAAGATGCTTAAAATGTGTATATATATATGAAAGAAATCTAAACTGGAATTGCTGAATTACAGGGAAGACAAAACTTGAACTAGATATCCCTTAACACCAAATGAAACCTCTAATGCTGGGAATGAATTATATCTAGTCAGGTTGTGGCCACAGAAGCCTCATGGAACCCCGAAACAACTCAGCTATTGCTGAAGAGAAATCTATATAACTCATTAAACATGGAAAAGACAAGCTAGGGCTTACCTAGAACCTTCACCCCCTACTGACTCGAGTTCGTGGTACTGGAAGGTACTCTAACAGAGGAGAAAGGTAAACATCAACTGAGCTACAATCCCTGCAATCTATAATGATGACCCATCTGTAAAATACGCTGGTACAATCCTGACAAGAAAGCTGTGTGAACAACCGACCACTATCTGACTGGAATGTAAGACCCAGTCCACAAGATGGAACCCATGCCTGACATTGCGCAGGTGTCATAGATCAGTAAGTATCCTGCTCGGCCATCAGCAGAAAAGCTTCTTCCTGTGGTAGATGGGAACAAAGGCAGAGACCCAGACCTGGACAACGCGCAGAGAATAACAGACCTTGAAACATTGTATCATAAATGGGATACCATCACCAAATCCCTCCTTTCAGGTCTCCGGGAATTGTGTGGAAGAGGAGACAGAAAGATCGTGAGAGCCAATGGGGATGGAGGACGCCAAGGAAGCAAGGCCTTCTAGATACAAGAGGACTGGTAAGCTCACGCAGACTGTGGTAGCATGCACAGCTCTAAACTAGAGAGAGCCCTGAAAGGACCGGTGTGGGGCCAGGACACACCAAGACCAAGTTCTTAGCCCAAAGGATATTTTTTTTTTTTTTGCCCCAGAGGGACAAAGGGCAGGGAATAAAAGACAAAGACAGGAGATAGAGGATGAGGGAGTAGAGGAAAGGAATAGGGGAGAGGAGGGAGGAGTATTTGCCCTGGAGTGGGACAAAGGTCTCCCTGTGGGTAGAGGGGGAGACAGGTGTGGCCCAGAGGAAAATGGCAGTTTATAAAGGTACAAGAAGAAACCTTGTGTTAGGATGAGGCACTTTGTTTTAATTGGACATGCTAATTAGGGTAGCCCAAAGGGGCTTTTGATTGCAGGGATTCAATATTTTGATATCTGGACCTTGGTGTCAGCCTCAGAGGCCAAATAAGGGAGTAGGTCTTGGTGGCTAGCTTTAGGACTGTAATCTAATGGTTTTTAACAAGCAGGGAAAGGGGAAAAGACAAAACCTGTTGGCACCATGTTCACCATGCTCCAGCCTGCTAGAGCCCTTCAGTCCCAGTGCTTCAAGAGGAGGTGGACACATGCCCCATCCCTTAGCCAGAAGCGAGCGATCCCCAGCTGATAATCACTCCCAAAGGAAAAGTTAGTTTTCTCCAACAGAGTCTCAGTAGGTATGCAAACCATACTTAAGGGCAAGCCATCACCCGGCCACCACCACCACCACCCAGAAGCCAACACAAAACAAACTCAAACAAGCCACACACACACACACACACACACACACACACACACCACTGTGCTCAGAAGCCAACACAAAACAAACTCAAACTATCTTTGAAAGCTTTTTGTCTTACAGTGCTTTGTTTGGTCAACTCCTTTCCCTTATATAATTGCTTATGTAATATAGGTCTGCAATTCTGTTTTAAGAGAGTTTGTGTGTGTGTGTGTGTGTGTGTGTGTGTGTGTGTGTGCATATTTGTGTCTCAGCATTAGTATGTGTTTATTGTGATTTTTCTTTGGCTCTCTTTTTTTCCCAATTGTTTGTTTTGTCCATTTCAATTGTATCTATTAATCTATTATTATTGTTGTTATAGATGCCCAGCTGCATTTCAATGAAAAGAGAAAGAAAGGCTGTGGATTCGGGTGGGTTAGAAGTAGGGAAGATCTGGGAAGAGTTGGAGAAGGTAAACCATAATCAGAATTGCATGAAATATTTTTAGTAAATTTTTAAAAAACGAAATGATGTGGCAGGCCTGGCCAAGATATCACTTCTCCGGGTACTTTCCCCCTCCTCTAACATCTCGGGTTTTGTATTTACAAGAGAAGGTTGACCTGGACATCCTGAGAACCTAATCTACAACTCTTTCTTTCAATTTTTTCTCCCAACAATCCAGCTTCCAAGAGAGAAGATAATGCTTCAGTGGCATGAGCAATGTCAGGATGGTGCCAAGGTCATTAACATAAGACACAAGCCACATTTCATAATCAGCCCTGTGAGCAGGATCAATTCTTATCATAGGAAATATTGGCAACTAGAAGACAAGGGAAGAATGCAGCCCGAGGGCAGGCATGCATGTCTACCCTCCTCTATCCTGAACCCTGGTGGGGGCCCCAGAGAATCAAGACCAATCTGAAGAAACCCAGGGTCCCAGGTGTCCAGCAGGTGGTGGATAAGTGATGGGGTAGATCAGAACACATGTTAAAAACTAAAGCAGAAAACAACACTTAATGAGATGCCTGGGCCATAAGTCAGGTGAGGACCCAACAGTATAGAGTTCCTGGTGCTTCCTGACTTCAAGTATACCAGTGCCCGTTTTGGTAGCTGTGGGGTGTGTGTATGTGTGTGTGTAAGAGAGAGAGAGAGAGAGAGAGAGAGAGAGAGAGAGAGGTGTTTTTGGGAAACATTTACTTCAACGTAAGATGCTACTGACTTTATTTACAGATCAGTTCGTCACACTTAGATCCATTTGCTTTCACAAGAACCCCTTGGAGGGGAATAATTCAGTGAATGTAATACCTCCATTAAATAGGAATTGATTTCAAAATATGCTTTTCAAAGTTTTGACAAAAGCAATTTTCTGATTTTCTTTATGTACCACCAAAGGCAAACACTGTTGTGTTGACAATGTAATAAATGAGTTGTCAAATAAGATATTAAACATTTATAGATTTAATTTTTAATAAAGGCTTTTAAACATATCCCAAAATATCCATCAATATTTGACATGAAGAGCTACATTTTGGTAAATCCAATCCCCCACTACAACTGAACTTAGCACAAGATATTTATGGCTCTTTGACACAACAAGGTGGTATTCCTTATGGGATGGTAAATAGCTACAGTACAGACGTCTAGAAGGCAGAAAATGGTCACACATGTCATGTATTATTTTGCTAGGATATGAGAAATGGATACACTGCCCTTGTAGTTTCCAGTCGCATGCCTGGGAATCATACGCAGAGGCTTTAACTCCTACCAGACTCTGAAAGGAGCTTTATCTGATGCAGGAGGAATATGGTCGATTTCATGTGAGGGCCTCAAAGACAATGTTGCTACAGGACTCATTTAGACATATAAATTATAGCTTTCTTAAGCCTGGAAGAGGAAAAAAAAAGATAAAATTTGGTAGCGCTTATCCCTAGGGTGCAGGATTATAGGTAATTGTTTTCTTCTCTATAATTTGCTTTCTAAACTTTCTATAATGAGTGTGTATTATTTTAATGATTTGAAAATTTTTTTTTTCAGCCACATCTATTATCAACAACAATCTCATGCAGTAAAACGCGAAAACGCTTTAGAATCAAACACACTGGGGTTCAAATGCCAGCTTGTCCCGTTCTGACCCTGATGCTCTTTGAAAAATGACTCAATAGCTCATCTTGAACACACCCATACAATGCGAATAATATGCATGCCATGGGGGTGGGGGTGGGGCATGGATGACAGACTTCCCTGGTAACAAACGCTAAAGCAGTATGCTAGGATCTGTAGACGGATGCCTTGGGCCAACTGTTCATAGAAAGGCTGTGAGTCAGACAGACATTCTCCAGCGGTTAAAAAATCAAGATGAGAAAGCAAGGCTTCAACTCCTCCCTAGCCCACACTCCTGCCCATTCTAACCACCAGATTCCTATAGGCCAAGACTCTGTAGTCCACTGAACCAGCTACAAAACCTCTGCTTTGGAGGAGCTTCTGTTTGGACTGGGTGGCAGCTGATGCAGAGACTCGGCGCTGCTCAAAGCACTGAGAACACCCAACAACTGCATTGGCCCCTTCAAGGCTCTGAGAACGTGGTGGAAGACAGGGCGAAAAGAAGGTTAAGACAGGAAGGACTTCTGGGAAACGTGGCGGTAAATAATGCTAGTTGGTGGTTTCTACCCCACCCTAGATCATTTAGTCCACCAAGAAAAGACACAATGTCTTAATAAGAAGCCTTGAAGCACTAGAGCTGGGCAGATACCAACCGTCTAAGCTATTTTATCTACTTCCCTGTGGTGATACCTGAGATAACACTTGCCATGTTCCACTCCTACTCCAACAGGCTGTCTCTTATGGCCATGCACTCATGATCCACATACCCCATGGTGGCTTCCTCTTTCTCCTTGTCATCTCTTCTGAGAACCCCCAAGCCCAGGACCTCTAGCCTCCCTCTACACTCTTCTGTCCAGCTACAGGCTGTAGGCATCTTTATTAACCAATCAGAGGTGACTTCAAGGGCAAAGTTTACACAGCAAAAGCTGGTATAGGTGAGAATTTCCTTGTCCTAGAGCAACCAGATCTAGGGGTACAGAATTTGAATATAAGCACCAGACCAGCCCACTACAGTGAAAGCTCATCTTCTGGATATGACATGGCTCTTGCACCCAAGAACCCTCAGTAGCAGTGGCTGCCTGCATAAGGCCTCACAAGCCTGGCCCACCAACGTCCACTATGGATTAAAGGGAGTTTATGAGGCTCCACACTTTCTTAAGGAAACTTAGGCACTTAACAGCTGCTGGAATGTGGGGGTCCTATTCCTTGGTTTTACTACAATTGGTAAGTCACCCCAGCTCAAGTGAAAAAACCCAAAAGCAACCCTAAATGATCCTCTGTGGGGGTACATACAATTAGATGTGAAAGTAGGAAGGGGATTTTTCTGCTAGAAGTGATTTGCGGGGAGGGGAAGAAAAATAATAGTGAGGGGAATATATCAAAGTACATCATATGCACGTATGAAATTGTGAAGGAATTCAAGTTTACAAGTTAAAAGCACAAGGAAGAAGTCCTCAGGTTGGGACAGAAGTTGGAGAAGGGTAGAGAAAGAAATCACAGCTACTGTAATCCAAGCTTCACTGTGTATTTTCTTACAATCAATGTGAGCAAAATGAGTTATGTGATTGCTTAAATGAGAGGAAGGAACAAAATTAGAATTCTCTGACTTCCTTCCTTCCTTCCTTCCTTCCTTCTTTCTTTCTTTCTTTCTTTCTTTCTTTCTTTCTTTTCTTTTGGTTTTTCGAGACAGGGTTTCTCTGTGTAGCCCTGGCTGTACTGGAATTCACTCTGTAGACCAGGCTGGCCTCGAACTCAGAAATCCACCTGTCTCTGCCTCCCAAATGCTGGGATTAAAGGCATGTGCCATCACTGCTCGGCACATGCTTTCTAAAATACAGGTCGATATTATCATCCTATCTCCTGGAAGACAGGTTGGTCAGCTAGGCTTATGATAAACCATATGTATATACATATATTTATATCCAACAAAATATGGTGGCTGGGGTATGTTGCCTTTGGATATGTGCTGCTGTTGACTACAGCAAGAAATATTGATTTAAATGGCTTTAATATCCAGGTACTTGTTGACATGTAGAAATGAAATATATCGAAATCATGACCAGCTTGCTACACAAGTCAGATCCCATTTTGGCTCACTCCCAAGGGCTGTCCAAAGTCTTGTGCTACACTGGAATTGTGTATTGTGGATGCTTTCGGAGTCATAGTGAAAAAAGAAGAAAGAAGAGAAAAGAAAGAAAAGAAAAGATTTTCATCTTAATGGGATCAGCTACATTAATGAATACTTTACAGAATTTTATGCAGTATAACTTACTGTAGAAAGTACAACAAGGAAAAAAGTTACAAATGTCACCTCTCCCTTTTCTCAACTCCGAGTTACATCTTGCGTTCTACGGAAGTACGCTTGCTTCTTTTCCAACATCTGCTTTCTGCCTGGCCTTTAACCAGGCCCAATACAGTGCAGACACTCAGGAAATAGCTGCTGGAGAAATGGATGAGGTGAAGCTTTGGCACCAAAGCAACGGAAGGAATTTCATGATAGTTTCCTGTGTGGAAGGAAAAGCAAAACCCAGACACAGTTCCAAAATGAGAACAGCATGCAGGTTTAGGTGTCACCAAGCATGTTCATCAAGTCCTGAGCCCTGTGGGCCTTGGGTCAGCTCACTCGGGTCAAAGAAATTTGTTAAAAATATCTAGTACTTGACTCCCACCACTGAGGGACCCCCCCC
>JADRCD010154465.1:0-23541 GCA_019843815.1 Montemys delectorum | reverse complement strand
ACACACACACACACACACACACACACACACACACACACACGCACGCACGCACGCACATCTTTAGTGCCTAGAACATCTTTAGTGCCTAGAACAGAGCTAAGCACACAGTGGGCCTTCCAAAACAATCAGTCCACATGGCTCATTAATCACTCCAGTTTGTTTGACAAAGAATAACTGAAGACACCTATTACAATCATATTCTAGAGCCACACTCCAACCTTGTCTTGGCTCTGCAGAGAAGACACATCGGACCCTGTAGAATGAGTTCATCTTTCCAAAAAAGTTCTTGCCATTAGGAGCCGTAGCAAAGCTGGGTGATCTGGTCAGGGGAGCAGATCTTTTTCTCTTTGTTTGATATCAGCTCTCTCTCCTTTGAAATTCTTAATATATTTTTTTAACAAAGGGCCTTTTTCTGTTTTCATTTTGCAGTGGGTACAAACTTGGTATTGATAGATGATCCTGCAAAGATATGAAAGTCAAGAGCTTACCCTTAGCAAATAGGCTTGGATAAAAATTACAGTTTCATCATTTAACTTGTTAGAAGATCTTAGCAAGTGAAAAGTCCAGGCCTCTGTGTACTCATCTATGAAAGGAAGATAATAGCAATATCGACACAGTGACGCGCTATGAGAATTTCATGGCAGGGTATTTTTCATGGTTTGATGAAGACTGAAGCTTTGCTCAGGGAACACAATGAATGTCCAAGTTACACTGAGTAAAAAGGCTGAAGAAGAGAGGAGGTTACAGCTGAAGGCTGAAGAGGACTACCTAGGCTCTTGCCATACAGACACTGTGTGACTGTACAAATTGCTTTAAACAAAACAGCCACACTGCAGATTGGTTTCAGAAGCCACTCAGTGAGCTCCTTCCCCCCACATTGCATCAGCTTTATTCTAGAATCTGCCCAGCAGAAGGCTGTGCAAGGTGGGTAGAGAAGCTGCCAGCATGAAGTCCCCCACCCCAATGTTACTATTAGATTCATTGGCGATGGTGGAAACTTGAGCTATGTTGGGACAAGTGACAAGACAGATAATGAAGAGTCCCATGAGCAGCTTTCTATCACCTGTCTCATCCATAGGAACACATACTCACAGACATTCATCTCTCTTGATCAGTTACCTATAGAGTCACAAAATCATGTAGTAATTCTGCCATTCACCTTTTGAATAACTGCTAAGCTCTTTCTTCGTTGCAGTTGTATCATTTTTACAATCCCACCTCCAGAAATCTCTTTTCTCCATATCCCTACTAATGTTCGTTATTTTTGGACTTTTAGATTTTGGTCATTGTAATAGACAATGATAACTAATCAATAGGTAATGATACCTTGTTAGGTACTGATTTCTGATTTCTTAGTGACTAATGAAAATTTTTCCAGACAATTATTGGCCACTTTTAAAAATCTTTCAAAGGAAAACTATTTATTCATTTCTATCATCAATTTTTAAAAGTTCGACATCATTTGCTGAGAAACTGTTCTTTAACTATTGGATGACCTTGGCACCCAAATTAAAAATTAGTTGGTTGCAAAGCATGACCGCGTCTGAACTCCGAATTTCATCTCCTCTGTGTGTGTCCTTGTGTTATACCACGATGTCGTGATTATTGTCACTTCAGAGTATGTTTTGAAATGTCCACAAAATTCTCTTTTCTCAGAATTACTTTTACTATGCTTGTCTCTTGAGTTTCCAAATAAATTTCAGGATCATTCATGAATTTTCACGAGTGGTAACCTGAATTTTGATACGATTTTGTTGCAATTTTAAATTGTTTTGATAGTATCGCCTGGTAACAATAAGTCTTCTAATCCATGAATATGGTATAGATTTCTGTTGATTCAGATGTTAATTTCTTTAGTAATGTTTGTAGTTTCCTTAATACAATGATTATTATTTTGTTTGTTTTACTCTTAAGGAGTTCATGACTTTTAATTGTGTTGATTTAGTTTGTTATTGTATTGCTATTTTCTGATTGTTCATTCCTCATATATAAAGATACAGCTGATTTTAAATTTTTATTTTTATTATTTTCATGTGTATGCATGTGTGTGTGTGCGTGTGTGTATTGTGTGTGTGTGTGTGTGTGTGTGTGTGTGTGTGTGTGTGTGTGTGTTTGTAACAGTTCTCTGACTATATGGCCATTTCTATCTCTCCTGTGCCATTTACAGATGCAAATTTATATACATAGATTGATATTATAGTTATAAGTGTATCTTATCTTTCTTATACACTAGCATATAAGTTTTCTGGTACTGTGAATTTTGCCATACTCATCTCTATCTCTTTATATTAATTTCCTCTTGCCATATAATATGTTCTTATTCTCATTTTGGCTTGACACAAAGCTACCTCATGGTCCCTGGTCCCTACAAGCCTTCACTTGGGATCATCTCCTAAGATGTCTGGCTATTGACTGAATTTAGTTCCTTGTATTTGAAGGTCTGGTGTCACATTATTCTGCTAGTTGTTGGCCAGCAACTACAGCTGCTAAAGGCTGTCTAGTCACTGGCTGTATTGATTCTGGGCCACGAAGAGACAGATTGCCATGGTAGTGAGACCATGTGTAGAAGAGGATGCTCTCTTCATAATGATCAATAAAACAGAGATTGAAGCAGGGTTCTGGGGCCAGATACCACCTTTAAAGTCAGGCTCCTGGATACCTAGTTCTTCCAACAAGGTTGTACCTCCAATAGTTTCAGAAGCCTTTCAGAACAATGCCATGAGCTTGGGACAAGAGCCTGTATGGGACTTTCACATAGAAAACCTAACAGTTCCTTTCAACCAGCCTCACTCAGCCTATGCATGTTCACAATTGACAAAAGTGGAAAATTATTTTCACACACACACACACACACACACACACACACACACAGAGAGAGAGAGAGAGAGAGAGAGAGAGAGAGAGAGAGAGAGAGAGAGAGAGAGAGAGAGAAATGTTTCATTAAAAAACTATCATTGCCTGCTCTTCATGGTCATTTTTACCCAGGCTGAACTCCCCACAATACATACATACCTAGGTCTACACCTTACTCAACTTTACCTTGATCCATCCTTCTCTTTCTGTTGCTACTAAGTAAATGTTCTGGTTAGATTTGTGTCACCTTGACACAAACTAGAGTCATATGGGAAGAGAGACCCTCAACTTTTTAAAAAATGCCTCCATTACATGGGCTAGAAGGCAAATATATGGGGCATCTTTTTGATTACTAATTGCTGTGGTAGGGCCAAGCACACTGGAGTTGGTGCCACCCTCGGAAAGGTGGTCTAGAGTTGTATAGAAAAGCAAGATAAAAGACCCATGAGAGACAAGCTAGTAAGGAGGAATCCCTCATAACTTCTGCTTAGGTTCTTGTCTTCAGGTCCCTGCCTTGAGGTCCTGTCCTGTCTTTCCTTCAGAATGGACAGAAAGCTATAAGATGAAATAAACTTTTCCTCCCCAAGTTGCTTTTGATCATGGTGTTTATCATAAGAGAAAAGCAAACTGATTTCAATGAGTAATCTTAGCTCTAATCCATCAATTCCTATAGACATGGACTCCACATATTACATTAACAAGAACTCATAACCACACCCAGATATCCTGTGTTATTTATTCCCACTCCTTCCATAAGAGGAATATTAGACACCCTGGGCTTGCTCATAGTCATGTTGCGTATCCTTTAGTCCCTGGGAAAGTACATTGGGCATCAAAGAATTGATACCAATGAAGAAGCATTAAAGTATCATTGACACTAAAGCCAGAAGGCTGGATGAAAAGAGTTTAAGACACAATAACGTTTATAATATTTTTTAATGTGGATATGACCTACAATATAAGCATGTTGTGGACTTGGGAAATTGGATGATTTCTACTTTAGTCTGTTTAAGACATTACAAAATTACATGGAGTACAGCATTTCAGATTTTAAAAAAGTTCCAATTCAACTGATCCTAAAATATTTGCTTAAGATTTGTTATTGTTTCCCAAAAGTAGATGCTTCTAAAGTCCAGGTGAGGGTCATTGTCTCAGGACCAGATCATGTGCTGTTATGTGTTGGGCAGCCAGCTCTCAAAACAAACACACCATGAGACACAAACCCTCACACACAAAACCCCTACTCTGCAGTACCTGCCCTTTTCTGCCCAATCAATATCCCTACAAGGACTCTTTTTACGCTACCAAAGGTCCTAGAGCCAGCTTGTCAAATCCATATATGTTGTACAAACTGCTGCATAACAGCCCTACACTGGCACTTCTGTACCTCACCACGCGGGGTGGATTGAGAGATACAACTCCCTCTCCCTAACCTCAGAAAGTCTCTGGTCTAGCGTTGACATGGACATTCATGCTTTGACTAATTGCTCTAATTTTTTTTCCAATAGAAATCTGGTAGTTATGGTGACTCGAGGAGTCCATAAAGATAAAAACCTTGTTTCCCAAAGGTTTAATTCTCAAGGATTGATAGGTAATAATGCCCCAACCATAGAATCTACTCTAAAGTTCCTTAGTACACTTTCAAGACCCACACACTAATAGGGTTCTTGGGTACTTTTTTTTTTTTTTTGAACATTAAGGCATTTGTGGCTAGACACAACTAGTCTTTCAAGATAGTTAAAGACCATTAGCAAAAAAAAAAAAAAAAAAAAAAAAAAAAAAAAAAAAAAAAAAAAAAAACTCCACTCCCACAAAAATTCTTTTGATGGAACAAGATGAAATTGCTCTCAAATTTTGTATTATTTATGAGCAAATCACAAATCATAGGGGGAGAGGTCAGTGAAGGGAGATGAAAGCGGGGTGTGGGAACCCGGGCTCAGATTATGGACAATGTGTACTGAGAACGCTCACCTCTTCCTGACCCAGCCTGTAAAGAGCTCTAGGATGTACCTCATTTGGTAGAGAGACCTGTCACACTCTGCAGAGATTTCTGCCTCTGGGAATGGGTAAAGTTCTTAAGGGTCAGTCATGTTTCACAAGCAAATTTTAGGAGAAAACCTTGACTAAAGGCAAAAAGGTGTAGAGGCAGCTTCAGTTAACGATTTTTGTGTAGAGGGATATTAGGTCCTCCACGGACCTATGAGTTCTAACAGTTAAATCAAAGGACATCATCCTCTGTGTGGCTCACTTGAATTTGACCACTGAATTTTTCTTTCATATTGGGTTGAACTATCTGTCTATATCCCCATATTCCTAGTCATTCTCGTTCTTTCTTTCTCTCTCTGTCTCCCTCCCTCCTCCATTCTCCACTGTGGTACTTTTCTGCTTTGCCTGGATTCTTCGAAGTCTACCTGAACATACCTGAAGATGGCTGCCTTGGTCTCTATTTCTCTAACTTCTGTCTGTTTTGAGAAACCTCCCAACACCTTTTGGGATCGGGTTAGGAAAGTACACAAGTCCATGGTGTAGCTGTGTCCAATAAGGTGTACCTGGGCCCAAGCCCTCTCCTGCCACTTCTCCATCTATTGCATTCTACAACCTAGAGGACCTCCAGTGACTTCTCTAATCTTCTGAAGTCTTCCCATCTCTAAGCTGGGCACAAAGTAACATTAAGCATTCTCTTTATCCACATCAAATGCATTTGTGACGGGGTTTGAGTTTTCCCCAACCAGAAGGTATTTCCTTCTTGCCTTCCATTAGACTTGATTAGATGTGTCCCTCATCTCGTCATCCTTACTAAATTGGAGCCTATTTGAAGGATTCAATTCATCATATTCATGGTCATTCATCACAGCCACCAAGTACTTGACAGCACCTAGCGGGATACCCTGCATGCTGGGACCTCTTCGGGGCAAGTTGCACAGCTGCCTCTTCCTGGCACCTCTGCTTTACTACACAGTGCTTGATAAAACCTCAATGTGCTGTATATATTGGTTGAATATAAAATTGGAACATCAGTAACAGGTTAATATGTTTCATAAGAAGCAATGTGTAAATCAACTGGGCAGCAGAGTTCTTGAAAGTTGTTGTTTGGCATTGTTTTGCCTGGCTTTCAGTCTGTTTATGGTCAGAAAATGACCAGTAAGTCAATTACTGAGTCAATCAATCAGTCTGGTGGCCTAGTGTAGCTCCCACTGCTTTTTGGAACGTGCCTTGCGATCTAAAAGTGCTGTTCAGTGGGGCTTAAGTAGCATCATGCTCATAGAAGCAATGGCACAGGTACCATGCAGAGGGTCCTTAAATTATTGACTCAACAGACAGGACAATTTTACTCACTGGGGGGATATTTGGAGATGTCTGGAGACATTTTTTTGGTTATTGGCATGACACTGGAGGATTATTACGAGCATTTGTTGTGTAGAGTCCAGGTCACTGGTAAACATCCTACAGTGTATTGATAGCTCAGCCATTGAGAAAGCCTGGTATCAATCATTAGCCGTGAAAGAGTTATTCTTTCATGAAAACATGCTAAAATGTGGTTCAGAATGATGGAGACTTTTTGTGTGATCCTCTGTCCCATCGACATAGTCACAGAAGGTCAGGAGAGGAGGGACATACTAGAGATCAAGTCTGAACTCTTTGTTCTATTTCATTTGAGCTTGCTTTGGCTTGATTTTTTTGAGACAGAGCATCGCTGACCTGAAACTCTATGTAGACCAAGTTGGCCTTGAACTCATAGAGATTCATCTGCCTGACTTTGAACCCTTTAGTCCTAAAAATGACCAGGTCCCAACAGAGAGAAGAATGGTTAAGGTCAAATAACTGGTGAATAGCATGCCAGTATCAGAAGCCAAGCTCCTGGTTCTCATGCCATTCATTCTTCCCCCTCCTTCCCAAATGCCAGCTGCCCTGTAGTCCCCCTGTTGGTTCCAGATAGGCCTAGGTTCTGCAGCCTGCTGCCTTGGGGTTCAGAATCTGTTTCCTAAATTCTAGCATTCACATATGACAGTAGTCACTCTTCCATATTCGAAAGTCACCTCTATGGCCTTTTCTCAAATAAATTTTGGCAAATAAATCTTTTATTGGTGCCACAGGGAAACTGGCATCATTTTCCATAACTTCAAAAGATGGAAATCTGTCTACTGCTAAAATTGCTTCTCAGGGGAAGACATAAATACCACCAACCCCTACTTCTAAGGCCCTAATAACAAGCCAAGGCATGATTCCACCAAATTTCACTCTAAGGGACCTATGGATTTAGTGGTCTTCCTTATAAGATATAGGTAAATGGCTATTTACAAGAGCGTTGAGTAAAACCCTTTACCCAGCAGGGATGAGAGAGGTTTCCCATAGCTACACAGACAGAGTCTCCTCTCCTCATCCTTCCCCACCTGCATTTTTCAACATTTAACCCCAAAGTCTCAAGACCACTTGCAATCAAGACGGAAATGCATGCAGCTGGTTGGGGGAGGTGGCTGGATACTCAGGTTAGGGTCCTATGCCCTTCCTCAATCCCTTATATGAGAAGGAGGACACCAGACAGTCACCAAACAGGCCAGCCATCATGATGCTTTACCAGCAGACTTCCTGAAGACAGTAGGATTTGGGTTTGGAGGATAGTCCTGTATGACACTCCCTGGCTCAAAGCAAACCAAAATGCTGTCAATGCTACTCTAATGATGCTGCCCCTTTAAGTCTCTGATTCTGGCTCTCTCTTTGGATTTTGTTTTAAAAGGGAGATGCACGTGTGTAGGAGGTGTGTGAGATACATTGTTATCTGATAGAAGCTTTCTGGTTTTGACCAATATAGTATTTCCAATAGAGTGATACTCAGAGAAGGCATTTAAATGAATTTCTCTTCTTGCCCAGTTTTTCCATTTTATGGCTCAACCTATGCACCACTTCTAATCACTGCACAGCCTCCCAGTGGCACGCGTATTAGTTAACATGAGCAAGAGGGAGCAGAACAACTTCTGGTTGCAAAGAGACACACCTCCCTTTGGTCTCCCAAGCTAAAAGGATGCAGGCACCATGAATTTTCCTTACCACATCACATATAATTAAGTGGGAATATTAAATTAGGAATCACTAGCTGTGGCGCAATTTTTCATGGGAGATACATCTCAAGTAATCGAAGGGCAAAGCAGGAGAATTCTATGGCTCATGAGACCATCTACTTAAAAAAGAATGCTTTCCCCTTAAAGGGTAGATACAATTATTCCACCTGTGACCATTATATTTTTTGACCAAAGGGAGATTATCCTTTGAGCCCGAGATACTCATAGGAGTATTTTAAAATCAGGGTTTATTTTTCTGATTGCTACAAAGGAAGTCACATTGATGCATAACCACCAATGAGCTCCAGGTTGGAGTAAGTATCAACATTGTAAACTAACCTGGGAGTTGCAAAGCAACAATCACAGGCAGCCCTAACAATTGCAGTATCTGGCCAGTGGCTAGCAGGATAATGTGACATCAGACCTTCACATGCAAGGCAATGAATCCAGCCAAGAGTCAGGAAGTTTGGAGAAGGATTGTGAGTGAAGGCTTGTGAGCCCCAGAAACCATAAGGTAGTCTTGTGGTAAGCTGAAACGAACAGAAAAATATTCTATACAATGAGAGAAAAGTTAATGTAAAGGAATAGAGGTGAATGAGGAGCGCTCCCTGGTATCAGGAAACTTCTGTTCTAGCCCTGAAGATGTGTAAGACACCTGTGGGAACTTCAGTTTCATCACAGCATATATGCCTGCATTTGCAAAAGTTATAAGAAAAATAGGAAAAAAATCTAGCTAAAGAGAGTTTTTTTTAAAAAAAAAAAAAATCAAGTGAATTTGTTTAGAATTCCAAGCACCATCACCTGGGTGTGCCTGGTTCTTGCTTGGTCTTGGGCACAGACCCTAGGATGTTCAGGGTCTAGGCTTTGTCCACTCAACAGACTGGGAAAGAGAACGTACTATTAGTAGAGCCCACTTCTAGTAGGTGCAGACACCAGCAGAGCAAGGACTTCATGTACCCTTGATACTGTATCCAGTGTTAGAGACCACACAGAATCCCACTTACCGTATGTCTATAGATGTACAATTTTTAAATCAAGCCCAAAGCTGGTAAATAACATCTTCTAGCCTCCTACACTGGTGAATGGACTTCATAATGATTTAATAAGGGATTTTTTTAAAAAAAAAAATTTCCAAGTCAAACTCTTGTTGCCTAGCTCCCGTTGAAGCACCTCTGAAGGGATGCCACTGTTCAGAGCGTCCATAAGACCTACTAAGGCCTCGGTCAAGCCCTTACAGGTGTCAGCTTCTCCCTGTGCTCTGTTTTCCTTCCTTACTGTCCCATAGGAGTGTCCCCTAAGAACATTCCCAGGGGAGCCAGTCTAGGAAAGCCACTCTGTCATCTCTGATTCACCTGTGAAATGTCCTGCAGGTGGCTCTTCTAGTTGGCACCTTTACCTCCTTGTCCTCCCTCCTCAGTCTGCCACCTGCTGGTACATACCTGCCGGCTTCCAAGCTAAGACTCATCTATTTCTTAGAAGAAAAATGTCATCCTTACCTCCTGCTGTCTGTCATCCTTAGGACCAACCTCAGGCCTGATGCATGTTCAGCAAATATTCCATCCCTGAGATACATCCCAAGCCCCACCATCATCTACTTATTCAACCACACTAGTTGTATCTCTCTCTGGCAATTGTCCACATGAACGAACACTCCCATTGAGAGCCCCATCTCTGTTTGCAGGATCACATTCAGCATATATGCATGCATACATACATACATATATACATACATACATACATACATACATACATACATACATGCACATTTAATTATGTGCAATGAGGGCGTCCATGTCATTTGCTGGCCAGGCCCATTTGGAACTTTCTTATCATGCATACCACTGTAGCCTATTATTCCTTGGAAGATTGGACAAGCTTCAAGCTAATAAAAATGTTCTGGAAAACTGTTACTTTGAAAATGATTGAAGGCAATGTCCCACTCACAGCATATGTTTGACCTTCCGGGGGAGGAAATGTAGAAGAAGCTTATGGAAACCTCATGCGGTGCTGGTTCTCCTGACAGCTCTGAATTGCTTGGCTTTGTTGAGTTGCTTTAAGCACCACTGAGACCAGCCTTGCTTCCCAAAGTCTTTCTCTCTCCACTTGGACTCATTACATTAAATAATAATGAAAATAACTACAACTCAGTAAAAAGCTGAATTTTTTGCTGTCATACATAGCACACTACCCTCAAGTGAATGCAACGTATTCAAAGTGCACAAGGGTCCTCTAAGTCAATGTTTCTATTTTGTAGGAAATAGAAAGAGTTTTAGAGAAACTTAGTAATGTATCCCAAATCAAAGTGTTTCATGGATGGAACCTGGAAAAAAATGTAGGCCTGTCCTGCAAAATACCTCAAGAGTACTTGTCGTCAGCCATAGCTTTAGGGGACCAGGACAATTTCTAACAGGATTCTCTCCTGAGCTCCAAAATCTATCTATCCCCACAGAGCAGGAAACAAATTTGGAAGAATGCATAAGCTCACAAGAAGCCCTTATTGGATGACTCTTGAGAGCTTTTACACAAAGATCCCAGCTTTCAGGGCAGTGGGATGCGAAGGGACCGCCCTAAGGATGCCTGTGCTTGCCCACGTTACTTTCTAGTGCTAAGCTCCAGCCACCCGTCGTCCATACTGGACTGGTGCTGCTCTTTTATTGGCCATCTTCTCTTGAAGACATCACTTCTCCACTTCTTAGGTAATGTTCTGTGCCCTTCTCCCCAACCAACTACTTGCACTTGAATCTCTGGCTCAAAGCCACCTCTGGAATGATTAAGTAAACCTTCCTTGGATCCCTGGAGACTGGTGTGTGTGTGTGTGTGTGTGTGTGTGTGTGTGTGTGTGTGTGTGTGACAGTACTGAGCTGGTTCCTGCTTTTCCTTTGGTGACATCAATGACTTTGGATAATTCTACGTCTTACATTGGTCATAAATCTTGGGCTAATGCTCAACTAAATTTTGCAAGTAAAATCCTCCCTGAGGAAAACCAAGAGTTCCTATACCCATTAGTCATAAATTTAAGACATCCAGAGGTTTAAAGAAAACTCAAACCAGTGCATTAGGTCTGATTTCTACTCCCATCCAACACACACCTAGACAATACATTCATTGGTTCATGGTCATAGATAATAGAGCCAGTCTCTCCTCAATCTCTACTCTCCTATTTAAAAGCTTTGTTTCCTATCCCGAGCCTTTTTTAACCTCAGTAAATGTCACAATGAGAATTTTTGTTTTGTGAGGTGATGGCGAGTCAAGTTTTATTTGTATCGTGTTTGTGTGTTTGCACAGTGGTAGGTATATAGTGTGTGGCACCAATTATTATAGCATTAAGTATTATTGTTGTTGCTGTTGTTGTCAATGTTAACTGTTGAGAAAGAGATTGTGGGAGAAGAGCTCAAAAACTGTAAGGCATCATTTGATTTGTGTCTTGCTTTATTCTTGCTTGACCCATTCTACCATTTATAGGACCACTCTGGTCTGACTGATACCTTATGGTAGAATTCAGATTGTCTGAAAAAGAGGGTGGAGGGGTGTGCTCTCCTAGAACAACATTTTCTCTTTAGAGGTAGATGCAAGAGTATTGCTCAAGCAAGGCCCTCTCCACTGGGTTCTGTCTCCCCCACCCAACTCTATAGAGTCTTTTTCAGCTGTGGACAGACTGCCCTCCCAGCAGACTTTGCAGTCCACCTCCTATACAGTACCTTCTAGCACCTCCCACTGAGATCCTGTCTTTCCTGGCAATTATACCCAGGCTTTACTTCTGCTGGAGGTCATGCATGTATTGAGCTTGACTCCTGTTCTATGTGACTCCTTGAGCCTTTGTTCTCCCATTCCTTCATGGATCACCATCCATACTCAGAAATCCTTAGCTGTGTATCAAAAGCTCTGTGCAGAGATGCCTCTGTTACCCACCAAAGATATGTAACCCCTCCGCACCCCAGTTCTCATGTACGTAACCAATAACTCATTCTAAGGCACCTGGAAATGAAGACTGTGAGAGAAAAGACACCCCGTGTTTTTGCTTCTCGGTATGAAACTCTGTGATACACACTGGAGCAGGGTCCAGCGGCCTTTTGAAAAGAGGCAGATAATAAATATTTGAAGTGAGTCACAACTGTTCTACTCTGGACAATACATAAACAAATGAGCTTGGATGCGTTCCAGTGTAGTTTATGTACAAGCAAGGTGGGTAGTCTTCTAGAGCATCGCAAGGGTCCCCAGGGTTGGCCCCAGTAGCCAAGATTCACTCATTAACATACATACTCTTGCTTCCCTTCTTCCTCAGCCTCCCCGAAACCCTCTGTGACCATATTGCATCCTGGCCTTAGCTTTGCTGTGGGAGAATTGGCACCAATAGGTCAGAAAGGTCAAGCGTAAAGTCTCCTGACATCATTACGATGGAGAAATTATCTAGTCTGATGGACTCGCAGGGAATGTTCCAGGCAACGAAAATAGCACTTGTGTAACTCTGAGCAGAAATCATGGATGCTTTGAGAAACCCAGAATTATATCTGAGGGAGTGGTGGGGGCATGGATGGAGGTGGCCATAGCAGAACAGAGCCATTCATCCACAGAGATGAGATCAGCTCCCACGAGGCTACATAGGCATGCTAAGATCTTAGCTCTAGATCTAGAAGCAGCAGGGAGCCACTGAGGCATCAAAGTAGCCATATGGAATGACATATGTATGTGCAAAGGTCCAATGTGAGGGGACCACTTGGAGCTCTGTCTTCTGCCCCCTAGACAGTACTAATGACCCTCTTCCCTTGCTCGATGCACCCCCACTTAACCAGAACCCCCAACAGGAAAGCAATAGCATCACCCTACAACAGGCTCATCAGCAGTTAAGCCTTTACGAAATAGCCAAGAAAAATGCACAATAAACCCATAACAGAACAAATCAAGGCACAGCACTCAGGCTCACTGGATTACTCCTTAGATTTGAGGAAGGACTCGGGAATCGTATTATTGGCTTCTACCAGCTCCTTGACAATTATTACTGCATGTCCCTACAGCCTGCCTTCTTTGTGCCCTTGTCTTGAAGAACTAATGCTACAAAGTCTCCAAATGGAATACTGAAAAAGTTGCTTCCTCTCCTGTCCCCTGTCACCTCCTTACCCAGATGAGGAAGAGCTGTTGCTGTGTCGCCATGCATTCCAGGACTTTCTTCCATTAATGTGTAGGTACATAGGACTCCAATATGCTCTGTAGCCTATGGTCTGAGGAAACTGAACATTTTCCTACCTCATTAGACTCCATGTGGACCGGGCAGTGGTGGCACACGCCTTTAATCCCAGCACTTGGGAGGCAGAGGCAGGCTGATTTCTGTAGCTACAGAGTAGGTTCCAGGACAGCCAAGGCTATAGAGAAACCCTGTCTTGAAAAGAAAATCCATGTGGTTTGGGGCTAGAGGGTAGAATAAATTCACCATGACAAAGGGAAGCTTTTGGGGGGAGTCCAGCATGGTCACCAGGCTGCTGGTGACAAGCCATCCCAAGAGGTTTAATGGGGACAGTTAACCCCATCCCCATGAGAAGATTCAGTCTGTGCCAGCAATGAAGGCTGGAAGAGGTAAGACTTTCCTGTGACTGAAGCCACCCAGCTACAAGACACCTGCTTCCTAAGCATGCTACAGCATCCTTCTGCCCTCTTTGCCTTCCCTGATTGGATGCTAGTATGAACATAGTATACACATATTACTTGTTCTGAGGAAGTGATATTGTCAATAAAGGCAGTGCTTGTTTTGTTATTGTCTTGTCTGGTTGGATTGGGGTTTTGTTGTTGTTTGTTTGTAGTCGTTTTTTTTTTTATTTTAAGGGGTTTTGTTTTGTTTTGTTTTTTGCTTTATTTGAGATGGGCTATCACTGTGTAACTTGAGCCAACCTCAAGCATGCTGTCCTCCTTCTTCAGCCTTTATCTGACAGGGATCACCCATGGGCAGCACCATGTCAGCTTCCAAGCTACCCGTAGGACAATGGTGAAGTGCATTCCCAGGCCAAGTAGTTAGGTACTACAAATCCCACAAGGCCAAGAGGCACCTTTGGCCTAATCTCTCTCTCTTAGACTTTTTGTTGTGACCAGCAGAAAATCTGTCTCATACTTGCTTAAGCAAAAAGGAAATAATTGGGCCAACACAACTGAGTCAACCAAGGCCAGGCTGCTAACCTGTGTGCCTCCTTCCTTTTTTAAGTGGAAAATGTGCTGTTTACTATCTTAAGCCACTAGGACTTGAAAAAGACCATTGATTTAGAAGAAAAAGAATTTACTAAAATGCATCACTTCCTAGCAATGCTGTTGAAATGTTTTCTAGGCTACCCAGTAGCAACTAAACTTCACTCCAATGTAGCTCTTCTCTCCTGTCCATTTGGTCTGTTGATGCTAACAATGAGTTGAGTTCATTTTTAAGCTCATGAATATTCATAACTCAAATGCTGTTCAAGCTTTCCGACTGAACTATCTGAGCATTGGGGAAGAAGAAACTGTTTCCAGGGACTCAGTTTCTCTCCCCTTCTCTGTGTCATCCTTTAGTTCTTCATTGGAATAGATAGTAACATTCGTTCTGGACCCTAGGCCCCCTCTGCTTTAATGTTAGGGGCCTAGTGTTTGCATTAAAATCCCCATCTTGTCTTCCTGGCTTTGATTATATCAGCACCATCACCGGGCTAACCTCCGTGACCAAAAGAATCCTATCTGTGGCCTAGCTTGGATGACAAGTGGCATCTGCGATGGGACATAGTACTCTATGCAGAACTGAGGGGCTGGAAAAGATGAGGGTGTGCTCATTTTAAAAAGGATGAAGGCAACAGAAGGATCTCCTATACTATGAGTGGAATAGACAATTTGCTTGTGATTGGCACGTCGAGTCATTGCCCTAAATGTGCCCCCAACTCACTAATGCCTGTCTTCTATTTTAAAGATAAAACAAGTTGAACGTCTCTATGAGATAGGAATCATTTATAGTACACTGTAAAAATGGCTGGTGCAAAATTTTTCTGCCTTTATCCATTTGAATTTCAAAATTCCCCAAGTTGCTGATCCAGAAACTATGTAAGTTTATTTTCGAGGTTCTAGAGGCTCAAAAGCCAAGGAGGGGTGCAAATTCAGTTTGGTAGAATCTTACTTCTTTATCAAGGATATCATTGTAACTTCATAGACCAGAAGAGGAAAAGGATCTCTCTGAGGTCTTTTATAAAGACCCATCACCAAACAAACAAACAAAAACAAAAAAAACAAAAAGCAAAAAACACCTTTGTTTCATAATTTGGGAGCTAGAATTTGAACATACAGTTTTGGAGATCAAAGCAATTCCATTGACGTATTTGTTCAGTCAAGTGGAAAAGAGGCAGTGCAAAGAGAAATGCAAGGAAGAAGAAGGAAAATATTCCTCTACCCGTATTTTTCCTAAGGCAACCAGCCCTGCTATTGTGCAGAGCAAAACTCACCACATTTTAAGATAGGACCCAAAGGGGCTTCTACAGGAAGCCCTGTGTGCCACCAAGAGTGGAAGGAAGAAACGGAACATGTACTCCTTTTCTCAGGTGGATTACAGTTTATTTGAAACCCAAGTATATTTTTCATGACCTGTGCTGTACACACAAAATCTGTGTACTTTGGCGTTATAATAATGTCGTCAAGCAAGTCACCAGCCACCCTAACTAAGCTCAGGGGACGGTTCCCTAAGTCTCACTTATGGAGTATTAACTTTTCAGGATTTTGGTCAGTACTGTGTTAGGGGCTTGAGAAATGCCAAGTGTAAAGGTTCTCTACTCCAGGATGTCTTGCAGTATGTTCAGATATGGTGCGGAACACAGAATGAAGTACTTCCCAAACATGCTTAATGACAGAGTAGTGTGCAAAAAAGGAACAGGTACTGAGAAAAGCTGCCTTGGCACCCAACACCTTTCCTTTCTCCAGGCTTGCTTACATTTATTGAACAAGTCATTACTGAGGACCAAATATGTGCCTGATCAGCTGTTAGAGATACGCAAGTTACCACCAAGGTTAGTCAAGTCTTATGCCTCTATTACTCAGAAAAAAATGTATTGAGGGAAGGGCCAAAGTTATATCCACATAAGAGCGAAGATTATAGCCCAACCCAACAAATGCTCACAAATCAGAGCAACATGAGCCAACACCAATTTGCATATAACCCTAGGTAGTGCCACTGAGGAGACTTGCAAAATCAAACCGCACACGGGAAGAAGACCACAGCTGAGTAACGGGAAGGCTTTAAGGAAAGCCTTTGTAGGGGAAAAAATAGACAGTGTAAGTCTTAAAAGATAAAAGAACAAAGCACCAAAGAAGTGTAGTAGCTCTAAAGGCAGGTGACTTGGTGGAAGACAGAAGGAAACTAGAAGTACCAAATCTCTAGGTACAAGAGAAAGCCACTCCAGGCGACCCTTCTGGGGCTCTTGAGGGGCACTATGGACCCTGCAAAGTCGAGCACATCTGAGGAGAAGCAGATGCCAGTGAGTTCCTCTCTGCACATCCATGTCTGAGCATCTGTCGAGCCCTGTGTGGGCTGGAGTGCTTCAGATGCTCACAGGTCTTAGCCAAAGAACAATCAAGTCTCTGAGGTGTGTTTGCCGGCAACACAGATTACACCTCCCACTTGAAGAGAGGCGCTGGGACAGATGCCAAGCCACTGCAAGCCCCTCTGCTCCTTAACATGGCACTTACAGGGGCTGTGAAAAATATAAACTGGATCATTCTCTCAAGACACAAGAGCAATCATAACCGTAAAAATTCTCATTCTGCTCAATTCAATTGGTCGCAACAAAGGGACTGATCTTTGTCAGCTCTGTGGCAAGGCAATTTTTTAAAAAAATTAAGCAAGATAGATGGAGAGACAGAGATATGGCACAGATATAGGCATGCATCCCCAAATAATGCTTACCACTGAATAAGCCATGCTAAAAGAACTGTACCAAAAAAAAAAAAATAGTACATAGCCAGCACCACAGAATGTTCTAGAGTGTCTGTCTAGTTACCTTCCCAAGGGGAAACACTATCATTACTTCCAATAGTACAGATTAGTTCAGTTGCTTTACAGTCTACAAGAACAGATGAAAAGTACGGACTTTGGGGTGCCTTCTTTTAACCACTGGGTTTCTGAGAGCCAGTCATGTTGTTGTGTGTGGGTTACAGACTGCTCATTCTCAGTGCAGAGCATCCTTTTGTGGGATTGCACCATTCTCACCTGTACTACAGTGGGTGGGCATTTGAATCCATTTTACCTGTGAGCTATTAACAGAAGAAAGAGTGTTCATACTCACGGGACTGTACAGAGGGTCCTTTAAGATGGGGCTGACATGATCCAACACTCCGTTTGGATGTGCACTCAGTGGAAATGAAATCATCATTTTTAGAGACATTTGTGTCATCACATTCATTGTAGCACTGTTCATAATAGAGAGCAAAGACAAAGAAATATCTAAGAGTCTGTGGCTAGAGAGATAGATAGAGAAAATACGGGACCTGTGGATATACATAAATGTGCCCTATGTACACCCAATGAAAATATTATTCAGTTGACTTTTTTACAAAGGAAGTTCTGCCATTTCTGACAACATGCATGAATATGGAGGACACCATGCTGAGTATGATAAGCTACATGTAAGAAAACATGTAGCACATATCATATAGATGTCAAAACTGAACAAGTGTAACTCATAGCACCAGATGGTACCATGGTTATCGGGAGAGGAAGTGTGGGGAAAAATGAAGAGAAGTTAGTTATGACAAGTTCTGAGATGAGTGTGCTCTGGGAACCTAGTCTACACGCAGTTAATATTAATTAACTACGATTAATAGTCCTGCCTTGAACACTTGAAATGTTCTTAGATAATAGATTTTATTCTCTCTCACAACACACATGACCACTGTGGTGTCAAATGTCCATTCCTCCAGCACTCAGGAGTCTAAGGCAAGAGGACTTCACCACAATCAAGGACATCCTGGACCACTAGTAAGTTACCATACCAAGTACAATTACACAGCAAGACCCTGAATCAGACAAAACGCACATAAACTTTCAGCTGTGGGAAGTGATGATTGTAATTAGCTCGATTGTGGCCAACGGTTCACAAATCCATATACAACAAATCATCACATTGTGCACAATGTTTTGGTTTTATTTGTTCTTTATATCTCAATAAAACTAGAAACATAAATTCAAAAAAGTACTAAATCTGTTTTCCACTTTAATGATCTACCAGCTCCCCACAGGCATACGATCAGTGTCCATCTGTAGCTGCCCCATCCCAACATGCTTTGGTACTGTCCCCACACATTTGCACATGCTACTCCCTTCCAGGGATGGGATGGCTTCTCTCTCGTTCTCTCTCATTCACCTTCTGCCCCTCCAAGACTGTTCTCCAACTCTCCTTTGTCCTTAAAGAGGCCCCTTTTTATCACTACCACACTTAGTTTCTCCCATAACATAGTTTATCTGCTTTGTGGTAGCAACTACATAGCCCTTTCTATTTCAGTACCCTACTCTTGCAGACTAATTACTCTTGAAGGTTTGAAGGCAGGTCCTGTGGTATATCTTGGTGCTTTCACTATATCTGACTTGGGTAAGAACTTACTCTGTTTTTTAATTGATTACTATTGAGGTGGAATAATGAGAATGCCAACAGATACATCTGAAGCTGCAAATGGGACACTCCTCGGAGAAGCAGAAAAGATGAGAGATACAAGCTTTCAGTAATACCACCCCTTTTAAACAGAAGGAGATATAATGGAGAAGAGAGAGATGTCAGGGGCAAAGTGGTGGTAGAGGATTTCATTTTTATTAAGGATGCAGTAACTGGTATGGACTTATCCCTAATTGCTATGAAAGTGAAAACAGTACTAAAGATAACTATTTCCAAACAAACACAATATAGCCTTCTGTGTGAAATGCAGAAAGGTAAGCAGGCAAGTACATAGGCAAGTTGAACGTCTGTATATGGGTCCATTTCAGGAAGATGAAACCCAAGCGAAATGTGACAATCCTGTTGATGTGAAGATTCAAAGTCCAGAATTTGAGGCTGGAAAAGCTACTGGGACTGTCATGTCAGGGCCCTAAAGGTGGAGCCCTTTCACTAAGGGGTGGGGTCCACACATTTCTAGGAAGAAGGAGAGTGCCCTTGGTTTGAGGTTAGGCTACATCAAACACCACACAGAAGTAGAGCCTCCACAGTGTAGAGCAGGGAGCCATTCTGAGAGTCAGTAAGTTAATCACCAAGACAAAATCCAGCAGTCATAGAAATGAAGCAATATGACCCAAATGTCCCAAGCCATATGATCTGATGTGTAATTAAAAATCACTAAGCTTGAAAAAATAAGGGGGAAGTGACCCATAACCAAAAGGAATCCATCAATAAAATGGCCTTGAGATGATTCAGATGTTGGAATAACAGGAAAAGAGTATGATATCATGAATATATTCAAATACATAAAGGAAAATATTGTCTTAATAAATAGGTGGTGAGGCCGGGCGGTGGTGGTGCACGCCTTTAATCCCAGCACTTGGGAGGCAGAGGCAGGCGGATTTCTGAGTTTGAGGCCAGCCTGGTCTGCTCCGGGACCAGGACAGCCAGGGCTACACAGAGGAACCCTGTCTCGAAAAAACAAACAAACAAACAAACAAACATATAAATAAATAAATAAATAAATAAATAAATAGGTGGTGAATCTTGTATCAGAAACTATGAAGAGAATTGGGCAGAGTTTTAGGAGCCTGGCTCAGTGGTAGGACAAACATGAAACACAAGCTTCCAGCACTGTGTGGAAAAAAAATAAAGAGGAACTGAATGGAAGTTCTAGCACCACTTGCAGTAAAGTTTTCAGTGGGAAATCCACAAGGCAGAATGAATAATACAGAGTGGAAGCCACAGCATCTGACTTTTAAGCTGGAGCAAATGCAGTGATTCAGTGAGATGAGATGTGTTAAATTTTTAACATCCTACTGCATAGGACTATAAACCTGGTGAAGAGCCAGTGGCTGGGCAGGTCAAAGGCCCTGGAGAGGCTGTGCTAAGTGGCCAGGTTATCAAACTGTCTTCTAAACTCTATGTTTCTACCCATAGGTCAGTGCGGCTCTCAGCCCTGGTCAAGGAAGCTTCCTTTGCCAGTGGGCAGCACTGACTAGTGTGCTGAGGAGACGTGACTGCTGAGTGTTCAGCTCTAAGCACACTGTCTAGATCACCTCCTTTAAGGATGAGAGAACAATTCAGAAGAGGAGGCAGAAAGAATGTAAAGGCAGATGATAGGGAAGAACACTCATCTCTGTGTACAAGGTAGATCCCAGCACAAAACCCATACACCATTCAGTCAACATTCCATTGTGTGTGGGGGAGGGGTGCATGAGATCCCAACCTTTCTTAAGGCACTATGAGCTGTTCATGGTTGCCGAGGGTTGGGAGAAATATTATTTTCTTCAGTGTTGTAGTTTCTCATAAGTTTTCTATGTTTTAGTCAGTAATACCTCCTCTCTCTACACATACACAGGCTTATACAAACAACCTTAATTGAACTTAGTGAGTCAAAAACAAGTCACACTGGGCATAGAGAAGGTCTCGGTGGGAGAGGATAGAATGGGTGAGGTTAGTGGGGCATGGACATGACAAAATGTATTTTAAAGATGTATGAAATTATCAAAGAATAAAAGCAACAAAATTTAGCGCCTGGGTGACTTAATAAACAGAATTACAGTGTGTCTGGGTACCAGAGAGAAAAAGCAGATATTAAGAATGGGGTAGAGATGTAAACAAACAAACAAATAAATACTACTACTACCAGTGATGATGATGATGATGATGATGATGATGATGATGATGATGATGATGATAAATAATGTCTTTCATGAAAGAAAGACATAAGAAATTCAACTAACCTACTCAGACACAAAGAACCTATAACTAGACAATTCATAATTAGATTCCCAAAAATTTAAAACATACACAGTCCTGACACATCTAGAGTAAAATGACACATTTCATAATGATATTTCTTGGCCAAATTCATATGAAAAGCAAAGGTCAAAAGACAACAGGACAGTTCTTCAGAGAGCTGAGTAAAACCACAATCAATCCAGAGCTTTATATCCAACAAAGTATATCCTTCAAACACTGGCACAAAATAAATATGCTGTCATATAAGTGACTGAGAGTGTGTTGGGAACAAATGTGCACTGTGGAAAAAATAATAATAGCATGAATTCTTCACACTGAAGGGACACAATCCACACATTAGCTCAGACCTACTAGGAGCACTGAACAGTGGGTGTGGGAACAGAAACAAAAGGTAGCCCCCCCATCTCTTAATTTCAGGGGAGCAGCCATAGAAGCGGGATGGGGTGAAGCCACATATAATCAAAGAAGATCAGATTCTAGCCGGTCACATATAACTGGATGATGGTGAACAGGTGAGCCATTCGGTCACTCGTTATTGAGTTCATGATACACATGCACAGACGCTTTCAAAAATTAGGAGACTGCACTTTCAGAACCTTAGCGTGGCTCCCAGACAAGGAGAACTATGGCTGAGAAGTCCCTGTGGTAGACATCTGGCACTTTGTAAGAGGTAAGACTTCAAATTCAGAACTATCTTGCTGGACTCAAAACTAAAGTTTTAATAAATATTTGTCTGTTTTGCTTCTTTCTATAATAAAGACTACAGGAGTTCATAGCATTCACACGGTTTGATTGTCTCTGTTTTGGATATTCAGAGACAAGCTGGGAGGTAGTGACACATACCTTTAATCTCAGCACTCAGGAGGCAGAGATAGAGGCAAGAGGATCTCTGTGTGTTTGAGACCAGGCTGGTCTACATAGTGAGTTCCAGGATAGCCAGAGCTACACAGAGAAACTGTGTCTTGGAAAGACCTAGACAAACAAACAAACAAATATTCAGAGACATCCAATTTCCAGGCCATTGATGATATCAAGCACATTAAGGTCTGGTGCTGGGTCTGTCGGTTTAGAGACTCCAGAAAGTGTGTGCGTCTATTGCACATAGGTGTTAACATGTGCATGAAGTTTGTCCATACCATAGAACAGCGAAACTTGTCCTGCCAGCTCTCAGACTCCCCTCTGTTTAGTTCTCCATTCCCCCTGAACGTTGCTATTAGTTTATAAACCTCTTACTTAGTTTCCAGAAGCAAGCTAGAGTGACCCTTATAATATATATGGATTGCCACACATAGAAATAAACATTTGAAAGCAGAATAAAAGCAAAACAATATTAATGTTATTTAGCTAGAAGGTACTAATTTCCAGGGGTTCTGAACCTGTGCTGAGCAAGAAAGGTGTGGGACAGGATTTTCTCAAAGTTCAATTTAGTTCCACTAATTCTACTACTTAAATACTTTCCACTGGGCTCAAAACCCACATCCTCTTGTTCCTAGAAAAAAATGCAGATGGGCTTCCTTTCCCATTGACCATTTCTTCTGAAGAAGTTACAAAGGACCAGGTATCGCCAGGCTTTCTTGGACCCTCTACCACAGAATAAAGACACAGAGACGTCATTATTTATAAAAAAGATTAGACACTGTAGCAAGACTACCTCCTAGCTAGCTCAGACAAATGAATAAACCCGTTTATTCTAGTCCACATCTGTCATGTAGCCCACTACCCTCTCTCACTCAGGCCTGGTACCTGTCCTTCCAATGTCACGTGGGTGAATCCTCTCCATTCTGATTCTTCTCCCAGAGTCCTTATCTCTGCCCGGAAGTCCTGCCTTTCCTCTCCTGCTTAGCTATTGGCCTGTAGATCTTTATTAAACCAATTAGAGGGAATGACAGTGTATGTTTACAAAATACTGAGGGAGGTGATGATCTGTAAGAATAACAATACCCAAGTCCAGACAATAGGATCTCTGCCTGTACAGAAATCCTCATTAGAATAACACAAAGACAACCTTCACACAGTGCACAAAAAGATTACCCCAACAGCCATGGTTATAATTTACTAATAGGCTTTTTATTTTTACAATTTCTGGACTAAATACACAAAGTTTGTAAGTTTAAGTTTAGTTTATAAGTTTAGTTATTGAACGACTTATAAACTAGTGTTTGCTGTCATGTGAGTTTCTGCCTCTGTTCTAGTCTCCTTACCACCACAATGAGCATTCCTACTTGGTTGCTATGGTATTCTTCTGAAAGATGGCAACCTCCATGAAAAGAAACGGTACATTCTTGGGTACAACCTTAGATCTAAGGCTCTTTTGAGCCAGAAAGACTAGATGTGTGCCCAGAAGTCCCAGAGCTCTCCCTGACCTGCTGCTGATCACCAGGCTCCTTCTAGGGCAGGGAAGGGAGTGTGTTCCCACCAAACTCGGTGTGTTGGGGGCATCATCATGGTAAAATGATATTCATTTTATAAATATTTATATTTCATTTCAGGATTTTTGTTTGATCGTTTGTTTTAGGGGTGTGGGATACGAAGTCTTAACACATGGCCCAGGCCAGCCTTGAACTTACTATACAGCCCAGACTGGCCTAAGTTTTCAGAAAGCTTATGCCCTGGACTTCCAAAAGTAGGATGACCAATGTATGCCTAGCGCTGTTTCAGAATTTTTATTGAAAAAAGTTGTGCACACCACATACACACACACACACACACACACACACACACACACACACACACAC
>JADRCD010154464.1:0-13883 GCA_019843815.1 Montemys delectorum | reverse complement strand
TTTTTCTTTCACAGCTTTTTGTATTCATTTTTTGTTCTGAATATTTAGTATTTTGATTACTATTTTGACAAGCCTTCATTTTCTTTTCCCATCTATTTGGTGTTCTGTAAGCTTCTAAGGCTTTTATAGGCACCTCCTTCTTCAGTCTATGAAATTTTCTATTATGATTTTTTTGGAAATGTTTTCTGGGCCTTTTAAAGTTTATTCATTGTAAGTTTCACAAGCACATGATATGATGTTGGAGCAATGTGAATGAAAATATGAAGTAAATATATTGACCAGCAGTCTGAGTAGAATACATCAGCACTGTGATACATGGTCCTACAGTCACTGCTGATATATCCACAACCTGCGTCTCGAAAGTATAAGAGGTCAAATGAAGCTCAGTTAGGTACTGACCATCTCAGGTGATCATGTACTGTAAGGAATATTATGTTTGTTTCAAGAATCATATATAAAGGCGTAAACATATTCACCTGTGCCCACTGGAGAATGAAGATTAGGGAAAAGTTTGAGAACTGTGTTAATAATGATATTCCTACTCTCAAGCATGACTCCTTTTGTTACTTTTTAAAGCAAAATCTCAGTGAGCTAATTTAACTTATTGATGTCCTATGAAAAGTATGATTCTCAAAATTGTTAAAGAAGAACATTTAGGATAAAAGGAATTACAATTATTAAATCATGTGATAAATGTATAAAAACATTCTTGAAAAATTTCTCTCACAAAACATAAACTATAATGGAGGATGTAGTTTAAGGAAATTTGTTTTTTATTTGTATGTGTTGAAAAAACTTTTAATATATTGCATGAGGTTCCCTGAAGCAGAATCATGCTTCATGAAAAAGTGATATTATTCCCATACTATAGTGCAAATTATAAATAATAATTACATATATAATATTAGTAATCATATATTACATATAAACTTACTATAATGAAAAATACAGCATTTCAGTTTAAAGGTATGAGAATAGCTTCATATGATTACATATTCATACTATATTATAGTTTCAGTGAAAATTATAAATAAAGTTATCTTATTACATATTAACAAATATCTCTAATCCTCTTCTACAGTGAGGTATTAGCCATAACTTGATTTCACGTGAAAAGACATCCTCACAAACCAATGTAATCTTTTGTCTTATTTCCTCGTCCCACACCTCACTAGTCTTTCAATTCATTAACAGTAATTTATTGATCAAGAGTTTTATCTGATATGAGTGTTTTTCTGCTTGTTTTATTTAATTTTTTTTCTTATTTCAAGTAAAACCTTGTGATTTTCCACAATTAAAACATGGACATCTATATGAAGAGGAGAGACCGAGACCCTACTTCCCAGTACCTATAGGAAAGAAGTACAGCTGTTACTGTGAAAATGGGTTTTCAACACTGTCTTAGTCAGGGTTCTCTAGAGTCACAGAACTTATGGTAGTATTTATGTAGTAAAGGGATTTATTGATGACTTACAGTTTGTAGTCCAACTCTCAACAATCACTCCAAACAACACTCTCTGTGAATGGAAGTCCAAGGATCTAGCAATTGCTCAGTCCCACAAGGCAAGCAGGCGAAGCAGAGAGAACCTTCCTTCTTCCAATGTCCTTATATAGGTCTCCAGCAAAAAGTGTGGCCCAGGTTAAAGGTGTGTGCCACCACACCTTTAACCCCAGATGACCTTGCTTGAACTCGTAGATCTTCCAGTCTTAATCTTCTAGGATTCATAGCCACTATGCCACCACACCCTTAGTCCTAGATGATCTTGAACTCATAGAGCTTTCTATGTTAATCCTATGGGATTCCTAGCCACTATTCCTCAAGGTCTCCATGCCAAGATTCAGGTCAGAAACTTGTATCTCTCAGCCTCCAGATTAGGGCCACAGGTGAGCCTTCTAATTCTGGATTGTAGTTCATCTCAGACGTAGTCAAGTTGACAACCAGGAATAGCCACTACAAACACCTTCAGATTCATACTGGGACTACCTTCGTTGCACAACTCAAGGGTGGGAGCCTGAATTCCCATGCCTCAGTAAGCCAATGCCTTTGTATTTAACTATGTTTAACTCTTTTAAAGAGAAAGCATATACATGATTGCAGTTAAGTTTCTCATGACAAACATAAAACCAACAACAGTATTTGTGATCAAAATGGCTAGTTTCAGGCAGGCAGTGGTGGTGTACTCCTTTAATCCTAGCACTTGGGAGGCAGAGGCAGGCAGATTTCTGAATTCAAGGCCAGCCTGGTCTACAAAGTGAGTTTCAGAATAACTAGGACTTTACAGAAAACCTGCATTAAAAACAAAAAACAAAGAAACAAACAAAAAAGGCTAGTTTCTGTCCTTTGTGAGCACCTCTTCATGAAATGTACACACACAATAGGGACTATGGAAATACCTTTATCACTTGCATATTTTGTTTATACAAACTAAAGATGAATGCTACTCATTTAATCATTTGTTATTAATTTTACTTTTGAATACCATGCATGCTCATTCAATAGTTGTAAAGATAACATTTAACTTAGTTTATTTTTTTAAAAAAATGGAAGTTTTTATTTTTTAATTTATAATTTTTGTGTTTCTTAGGGCAATGTGTTTTCCATTATGTGGAGCATGGACAATCTTCATACTGGCCAAAAGAATATATCGAGGGTCAGTCTGTAAAAGTCCAGTGTTACAATGGCTATAGTCTTCCAAATGGTCAAGACACAATGACATGTACAGAGAATGGCTGGTCCCCTCCTCCCAAATGTGTCCGAATCAGTAAGTAACCAGCCCTTACATCTCCAGAAGTTCATGACTCTCTGTCCCTACTGAATTAACTGTGGCAAAATGCTTCATTGCTCCGAGTGTGTATAAATGAATACTGAAGATTCTTGATAAGTATATACAAAGTAAATACTCCTAGTAGAACTTAAGCCATAATACAACAAAAATTTAGAAAACTTTATAGTACTATGTGCTTTTAACTTACTTTACATTAGACTCAAAACAATTATAAAATTATAGTGTATAACTAACAAAATGGTTACACATATCATTCATATATTAACACTTTACATAACTGCTAATTGACTCTGAATTCTCTGTGACATGTTAGGGGGAAGAGAATTTTTGAATAGTGTGCATGGTCCAGTTTTGATGTTTTTGTCCAATCTTTGTACCAATATGTTTATGTTGTGTTAATTTCTTCTTGTTATATATCCTTGTAAACGTCTGAGTTTAATCTCATTTTATTATTTGTAAAATAAATATCTATAAAATGTTACAACATTGTTATTGATATACATTTCTTTTAATATCATTTGGGTTTTAAAATACAACCCTAAGTCAATTTATAGTTAACCATTTTTCAAATGCAGCTTTCTTCTAATTTATACTTCAGTAATTGTTTCGCTGAAAAGAGAACTTTTTAAAAATAATCCATTAGTTATACATGTCAAAGATGTGCAGTTTTAACTTCATAATGTCAATTTCTTTTATATAGACTTGATAGCCATTATCTTGCATTTTCAGGACAATTTTGAAATTATCATATAATATTGAGTCTTCATTTTATGAAAGTGATACATATTTAAAATACAGGCTGTTTTTGAATGCTTGTTAACTGCCTTTTATTATATCACCTTGCTGATGAGAAACTTTTCTTAGCTTCATTCTTTTTTAGATGCTTGTCCTTTATTTAACCTCCAATAATTTTTATCTTCATTTGCTTAAAATTTTAAAAGATTAACATTATTGATCTATTTAAAAGCTTCACTGTGTTTTTAATTGATAGTTTTTCTTTTGCACCAGTTTTGCTTATAACCTTAATTTCACATATTCCCTCTAGAGTTTTTGTTAATTTAGTTGAACTATATGAAGATATGGTATTTTTAAAACATTTCTGGTCATTGAAAGACCCCGAGAGTAGGGGAGCCCCTCACTCAAGTCTCAGGACGACATGACCACCCAATAACTCACGAGAGACCAATCTTGCTGGTATCACATGAGGTTTATTCAGGCCAGATCTGGGGTCGAACTGGTAGCTTAACAGGCCAGTGGAGTTCGACCCAGAGCACCAAGAGTAAGGAGTTTTTAAAGGGAAAAAACCACAAAGGGGGGGGGTCAGGGGGTTACCAAGGATACATGACATAAAAGCAGTGGAAGATTCTATAGAGACCCACTCTCTAATTGAGTCAAGGTCACAAGGAAGACATCCTGCCCATTTATTGTCTAGAGGAATGTAATCTTCTTCTACCTATCAGCAGGGTGGAGAGCCACGTGAACCAGTTGACCTTCATTCCTAGTTCTGTCCTCATTGGCCCTCATTGTAGTTCGGCCAAGAGGGGCTGGTCTCAGGAACCAGAGCCCTGAGGCTCTGAGTTAAGCCAAGTTTCTAGAAACAGAGCTCTGAACTGGCTGACCTTCATTCTTAGTTCTGCTCCATCTGCTAGGGGTCATAAACTTATTTTTATATTTTTCATTCCCTACTTCTTCTAGTACATAGTTCTAATCATAGAACTAAATATCAGTATCATCAAATTCTAAATCTTCCTTGCCTTGCAAGGTAGAATATTGTTGGCATAACATTAATATCTGAACAGCACTTATTCTTTCTCATTCTTTCTCTAACAAAGGCAACTAGTCTATTAAGTATGCATGGGCCTATGGTCAACAGCAAAAGCAAGATTATAAGGGGCCCAACGAGGGAGGACAACAGAGCAGTCAGCTACAGGGATTTGCTAAACCAACTTTGAACCAGTTTTGTTGTGCTTCTCTGTCCCTGTCTTTGATCTAGTCTCTCTCATGGAGTCTGTAATGACTCCTAAATGGTTTACATAAAAGCAACATTCTTTTATATTTAAATCAATGGCGGCTCTTAATTCTCTATAAGCCTTATGCTGCAATGCCATAGCAGATGTTCCTGTAGCTTCCCTTACAGTCTCCCAACATAACTCTCAGTGGGAACTCCTAACTCTCTTTTATTGCCAGATACTACCTTATTAGCTCTCAAGCTTTCTAGCTTCTCTTCTTTCCTCTCTTATCTCTCTTATGCTCTCTAGCCTCTTATTCCTTCTGACTCTCAAACTAAACTCCATCTTTAAAGACTTTCTTTAAAACATTCTATTTCTTCACTATACCCTTTTACAGTCCTTTTGCAACTTTCCTTTTTCTTTCTCTATTTATAAAAACACTTTTTCAGCTTCCTGCACTAGTTTTCTTAACAACTTATCCTACATATCTTCTAACTTTCGTAGTCTTTCAACTCCACCAGAAATCCAGGAATGACTGAATAATAGAGAATATATGGGAAGCCTAATATAGCTTCCAAAAATATTACCAATTAATAGAGACTGCTGGATACCTGGAAAGTCCTTCAAAACGTTGGAGCATCAATCTTCAGCCTTCTGGCCCGTGAATGTCTGAGAACAGGAACATTAAGGACTTGCCTATTCTGTCTCAGCAGATAAACTTGCCCTAGGCCTGTGTGTCCTTTTTGGACAGTATCATCTGCAGATGAAGAGACAACTTTGCCCAGTGGCTGTCTCGACACAGCTAGAGCAGCTCCACTGATGCTCAATCTCTTCTGTGAGTCTGAGAAAGGGTGTTGTCAGTCACAGTCAGGTCTCTAGCCAGATGAATAAATAATATTAAATGTCATATTCTGTGGATTTCTGATGTTTTTGAAAACCAACTACCTATGTAAAGTAATCTGGACTATCGTCTGAACTACTCTCAGTTATTTCTAATGAAAATCTTGAAGGCAACCTAACAATAAACTCAGAGCCACGAATTAGCTAATTTGGCCCTAAACTCACAGGTCTAAACATCTTAGATCTGTCTATAGAAAACTTCATCTTTTGGTCTTGAAGGATACGCAACAGACCTGTATTAGCTACACCTTTTAATCAATAAGAACACTATTATTACACACAATTTTAATAAATTCTCAATTTAAAGGCTCTTACTCATTTCCTGCATATCAATTTAAGATGTAAATGGTTTATAACACAAACCTCATTTTTTACCAATCACTACTACAAATATAGGATACAAAATTCAGAACTTAATAATATAAACACCAAAGCAAACTTTCTGAGAATAAGCTGTGTATCTGAAGAAATATTTAAATACCTGACCAAATTTTAGTCACACAATATTTTCAGTTTAAATTCTCTGTATACCAATTAACTCATTTTCAATACAGGGTAAATATTATCAGAAGGTCCTTATATCAAAGATAACATTGATTTTGTATTAAAACAGATCCTGCACCAAATAGGAACATGTGACTCAATAACAAATTATAAGGCTTTTTATAGCTATACAATTAAATCTGGCTATTTCTTCTCTATTTCAAATATGATCACTTTACATTTCCTAGAAACATAACCTATCAACAACCCTCTGTAGCCTCAAAGCCCAGGGAACCGGGTAGATGACTCAGTCATAGCTTCTTCCAGCTGAACAGGGGCATAGAATATGGGGGGGAGGAGGAAAAACAGAATTAGTCTTCTGATGTCTGTGTCTTAACTGGATCAGGCTGAAGTTCAGGACACCAGGATTTCAAGCAGGCAAGTTTTAGCATGTCTGATGAAGGTATTCACCAAGGCTATACATTTCTGCAACATATGAATCTCAAAACAAATTTAGTATCCTCAAAATTTCTAAATAAGAAAGTTTCCATTTCTGATATAAAGGACAAGATAAAATTCCTTATTTTGCTAATGCTAACCAGCTCTTCCAGCTGAGTTTGACCAACGCATCTCCCACTGGCTCAATAACAGTACGTGCAAAACAGCCTCCTCCCAGCAACAGCCACAGCTGTTCCAGGTTTTATTTTACTACCATGTTTTGATAGAATTTGGTTTACTTTTCTATTCTCTTTTTATCTCCAAGGCAAACTAACTCTTTCTTCATTGGTCTCCAAACTGCTCATCACTTGTCTCTAGACTCCACACCTTTTAAACTCTTGTAATGTTAAGGTATAATCATAATTTAAACAAAACCCAGTTTTAAACATTCTATTTTCTTTAAAATCAATATCAAAGCATTACTATCACATTACAAAGTTTAGCTGCCAATTTTTATATATGAATGCATGACAGTGCGATTTTTAATATATCATAAATCTTATCTCTGGTCCAGGCCTCACCCTTGGCCTTACTAAATTTATAAGGGGTAAAAATTACATAAAATATCATAAAGACCTGTTTTCCTGGGTCAGCTCATGCCTTGTGTTGTCGTTTAACATGACTCCAACCCCAAGTTACCAATTTTAAGATAATTTTCTGTTAACAATATTACAAGCAAAACGCTGTTGTCCCCTTTAACAGCGGCTTGTGTAGATACTCAGCTTCTATCAGCTCTTTTTCAGCTGTGCTTAACTCCCAGTCACAGCACAGTGGCTTATCAATTTCCGCTGTACTAATTGAGACTGTCTTTTAAATAAGTAAAGCTAAACCAAAGTTTTAACCTTTTTTTTTTTCCTTTAACATGAAATACAGAAAAACAATCATTTATCTAATCAGTGCCCACCACATGTTAAACAAAGCATAACTCCCAAGGCTACAATATCTGATCACCACAATTTACAATTCAATAATTTTTGAACCAGATAATAAAGTCAACATTTTAACCCAATTAATCTATTTTGTAAAAACCCACTTGGTTGTTCAGGAGTGCCTGACTGCTGCGCCCTGCTCTCCGGCCGTGCCTGACTTTAGCCCCTAGTGAGCTCATGCCCCTGGGCTTCAAAGCAGCAGCTGCCCCTCCCGCAGACATGCCTCCTCCAGGGCCCTGTCCCGGTATAGAGCTTTGAACTCCACCCAGCCCCAACTGCTGTGGATTCGGTCACCCAGGCATGTTTCTATGTAGGCTACCATCTAATCCTGCACTTGCCCCACCAAAGGCTATATTTCTTTGTTGACACTCTCAGCACATAGGACAGCCCCAACAACAAAGAATACTACAAGATGACCCCAGTTGGGCCCCCCTTGGAAAAGCTTGTCAGGTACCTGGGTGAAGCATTGCTGGGCTGAGCCTGGGGTCACGTGTAGCTGAGCGGCCAGGTCAGGGATGGTGTGCCAGAAGCGAGTCTCACACTCCTCTCCAGCAGCCCAAGTGGCTTGGTGCAGCAGGTCGGCTGCTGGACCTTCCTTAGAGCCAGTTCAATAGACATAGCCCTTCTGCTTCAGTTTATGTCTGAGGTTGAGGCTGGAGTCGCCATCTGGGCGGCCAGCCTGGATGGGGAAAAGGCCAGGGATATGGATCTGGCCCAGAAAGAACTGGAATTGCAGCGCCTGGGTCTGGGCCCCTACCTCCAATGCTTCAGCAGCTGTGGGACCGATTCCATGTTTAATGACTGCCCTCCCGGGAAACCTGGGACCACGGGATTCGTGCCGACACCAATCTTTATTCCCAGTTTCCCCAAGGGCAGCCCAAAGACCCAGCTGCAGCAGCCCTAGCTCCAACACCATCCAACCGTCAAGGGGGGTGTAAGTTGTCAGTTCGAGGTCCAAACACACACAGAAAATCAGTTACCACACAGACAACTCGACCTTTTCAGGTCCATGACACAGAGAGAGACAACTGGGCCCAGTAACAAGCATCAGGTACACAGATAAAGCCAAATCACAGAGTTGCTCGCCTGTGCCTGTCACGGCTGCCTAGATGAACCAGATACAAAACACACAAAAAGACCCATTTCAATCGCAAGTGCCAACCTTGCTTCAGAAAAACAGACAGCCAGAAATTTACCGAGGTCCTTACTTTACCTGAACTGACATGACATGTGCTCTGTCCCTAACCTCCATTCAGTGATCAAACGTCAGAGTCAAAGGGGAAGTTACCGTCCCTCCCATCGCAGTTACAGGGTGACAAAAATCACAAACACAACACAAAAAAAAAAAAACATACAAAGAGTAACACAGCAAGAATGGCCGAAGCAGAGCCAATTGAAAAGAAATCAAACCACAGGGAGAACAGACACACCCTCCTCTCGCGGAGTTCTGCCCTCTCAAGAGGATTCTCCTGGGCGTCCCTGAGATCCCATAATTTCCACTGGGATGTCTCCCAGGGTATCAGTCAGTGGTCCTGGCATGTCTGCCGACCAGCTCCCTTTCTTCCTCACGGAGGGTGGGGAAGCGCTGACTACAAGTAACTCTAGAAATAAGCTTCCCTATTCCCTCCTGGGTCGCTACCAGTCACAGGTTCACAGACTGCAAAACAAGCAAGCAGTTTTCAGACAAACGGAAAACATACAGACAGGCAAATGGGCCACAAGTAAGAACTCACCTCCAAGGGGTCTTCGGAGAGTCAAGGGTGGTCGTAAATCCGGGACGAGTCCCCAAATGAAAGACCCCCAGAGTAGGGGAGACCCTCACTCAAGTCTCGGGACGACATGACCACCCAATAACTCATGAGAGACTGATCTTGCTGCTATCACATGAGGTTTATTCAGGCCATATCTGGGGTCGAACTTGTAGCTTAACAGGCCAGTGGAGTTCGACCCAGAGTACCAAGAGTAAGGGTTATTTAAAGGGAAAAACCACAAAGGGGGGGTGAGGGGGTTACCAAGGATACATAACATAAAGGCAGTGGAAGATTCTATAGAGACCCACTCTCTAGTTGAGTCAAGGTCACAAGGAAGTCATCCTGCCCATTTATTGTCTAGAGGAATGTAATCTTCTTCTACCTATCAGTAGGGTGGAGAGCCTCATGAACCAGTTGACCTTCATTCCTAGTTCCATCCTCATTGGCCCTCATTGTAGTTCGGCCAGGAAGGGCTGGTCTCAGGAACCAGAGCCCTGAGGCTCTGAGTTAAACCAAGTTCCTGGAACCAGACCTCTGAACTGGCTGACCTGCATTCTTAGTTCTGCTCAGTCTGCTAGAGGTCATAAAAAACTTATTTTTATATTTTTCAGTCATTTTACTTTTGAAAGTCCTATTCAGGTTGATTGCTTTAGCTTTCTACCTTCAAGTAGCTCAAAATATCTTAAAAGAACTGACAGCTTTATGCTCATATTCCAAGAACTTACCTATGAAAAAAATAATTTTTCTTCAGGAATCAATTCACTCATATTTAGTGTTCGTGTCAATGGCATTGACAAATGAGTCTAATTATATGACTATGACCCCATAAGAACCAGTCTTCTGAGGAATTTATCTTTTTCCATTCTTCTTCAGCCTAAGTTCAATTCAACTATTCTAGGTATTAAAATTTCTATTTGTAGCTGTCCAACTGTTATGCAGACTGGGTTCCTGAAAGAAAGGCAGGGGCCTGGAAGTGGGGAATCAGATGGCAGGAGAAATAATGAGACCAAGTTTTCCAGTCAAGGTCCAATGTGTATTTCAGAGTCTTAGAGTACATAGGGAGAAGACCCATCCCCCACTATGCCAGGATCTTACAGCCTCATTAGGTTATTGTTTTTTGTCCAGAAAGCAGGTGAAGCAGCTCAGCAGGGCATAGGTCCTTTAGGGAAGTTACAGACTTGGCTGAACAGTAGACCTCACCTAAGGCAAAAGACTCCACCCTAGGTGGGCTAGCTGTCTGTGGCAAGGACAAGATCTGGTTCACCCACTTGAGGCAGGGGGAGGTTACAGTTACTGTTGTGTTTTGTTTCTACTAAGTGATGTCAATAGAATAATGCATTGTGGGGTTTTGTTTGTTTGTTTTTATTCTAGAATTTTAATTTTTTCTATTGTTCCTTTTTCTTTGTTCTCTTCGAATACAATACATCCTGACCACAGTCACACTTCCCTTCATTCTGAAAGACCCCCGTAGGGAGACCCTCGCTCAAGTCCCAGGAGAACTTGCACCCAAGGAAGCACGAGAGACCATCTTGATGTAAACACATGAGGTAGTTTTAATATCGGAGCTCCGGGTGAACCCATATCTCACGCAGGAGACAGAGGGATCAACCTCGAGGCTCAGGGGTTAGGGGTTTTTATAGGAAGGAGGTCTAGGGGAACAAAGGAATTAGCATAGCAATACATAATTGGCTAATTCAAATCCAGCTAGAATACGTGCAGATCAGAGCATAGGAAGATTACTAAGGGTGGTATTGAGGCAGCAGGGCATCTGGCTGGTCTCCAACCATACCTCATCATTCAGTTGGGTCATCTTGCCCAGACAGGTCCCTGCTTGCTTGAGCCCACTCAGACATGTCCTATCTATCTCTTCTTGGCCTGCTAGTTCCCAGAATGTTCAACAGCTTGCTTGCTCATTCCCAGGCCTATGTGGGCAAGCTTGTGCTGGATTTTCAGACTTATAATTCTTCTACCTGGCCAGTACAGGTCCTAAGTTTTAGTTACTCCTTTTCATTCCCCACTTTTTTTCTTTTACATAGCTCTAATCTTAGAGCTATATGTTGGTCTCAAATTCTTCTTCAGGCAAGGTATGGTATTGATGACGTAACACCATAAGCTGTACTGCATCTATCCTAGTTTTAACAAAAGCAATTTCCTTTCATTATTAAGCAGGGACTAAAAACCAAGGCTAGGTATATAATAAGCAATGTTCCAGTTAGTGCAGAAAACGAAGTAGTCATCCATAGTGATTTAGAAAACTGAAACTCGAACCAATTTTGTTGTGCTCTTCTGTCCCTCTGTCTTTAATCTAGTCTCTCTCAAGGAATCTCATTGAGTCTGAGAAAGAGGTACTGTCAGTCACAGATGAGTCTCTAGTCAGATGAATATATAATATCAAATGTCATTTCTGTGGATTTCTGATGTTTTTGAAAACCAACTATCTATATATAGTAATCTGGACTTTTATCTGTTAACTATTCTCAGCTATTTTTAATTGAAATCTTGAAGTTACCCTAACAATAAACTCAGAGCCATGAACTTGTTAGCTTGGCCCTAAACTCACAAATCTAGACATCTCAGATCTGTCTATAATAACAGTAACAGAAGGACTGGGTCTAAGCCCTGTATACTAGGGGAAATAGAAGAATTACTTATAAACCTACAGACAACTCTTACTGAAACCAGAATTTTTAAGTTAATATAGAAAACTTAATCTTTTGTCTTGAAGTATGCATAACAGAACTGTATTAGCTACACCTTTCAGTCAATAAGAACACTATTGCAACAACAAATTCTCAATTTAAAAGTTCTGACTTATTCCTTGCATACCAATTTAAGATGTAAATGGTTTATAACCCAAGCCCTAACTTTTACCAATTACTACTACCAATATAGGATACAAAATTCAGAACTTAATAATATAAACATCAAAGCAAACTTTCTGAGAATAAGCTGTGTATCTGAAGAAATATTTAAATACCTGACCAAATTCTAGTCACACAACGCTTTCAGTTCAAATTGTCTATATACCAATTAACTCATTTTCAGTACAGGGTAAATATTATCAGAAGGTTCTTATATCAAAGATATCAAAATAAATTCTGCACCAAATAGGAACATATGATTTTAACTTGGCAACAACTATAAGGTTCTCTATTTAATGAGATTATAACTATAAAATTAAATCTGGCTATTCTTTCCTATTTGAAATATGACCATATGACATTTTCCAGAAACACAACCCATCAACAACCCTCTGTAGCCCCAAAGTCCAGGGAACTGGGTCAATGACTCAGTCATAGCTTCTTCCAGCTGGACAAGGGGGCATAGAATATAAAGGGAAGGGAAAAACAGGATTAGTCTTCTGATGTCTGTGTCTTGACTTAGTCAGGCTCAAGCTCAGGACACCAGGAGTTCAAGCAGTCAAATTTAGCAGCACTTTCTGTAACATATGAATCTCAAAACAAACTTACTTTAAGCATCTTTTTACAGAAACACTAAAACAAAACTTTTCTGGGTGGTATTTGGGTTCTCTGTTCTTTAAAATCTCCAAATAAGAAAATCCCCATCTCTGATATACACGACAAGATAAAAATTTCTTATTTTGCTAATGCTAAATTCCAGGTGTATTTGACCAAGACATCCCCACTGGTTCAATAACAGCACATGTAAAACAGCCTTCTCTCAGCAACAGCCACAACTGTTCCAGGTTTCTTTAACTCCTTCTTCATGTGTCTCTAAACTGCTCATCACTTATCCCCACTTTACTAGACTCCATTCTCTAAGACACTCTTCCAAATTTTTATCCTTTCACTATGCCTTCTCCACACACATTCACAGTCCTCCTGCGACATACTTTTTCCCTCAAGTTAGGCCTCTCTCCAGTCTCAGTGCATATGTGCACTGATCTTTCCCACTACAGTGGCCAGTTCCTGTCTTTTATCCCTCTTTAGCTCTCTAGCCTCTTGTCATTCTGTCTCCTTTTTCTTCTTCTGCTTCTCTGTCCCTCAGCGACTTGCACTAAATCCTTCACCAACTTGCAATAAATCCCTCAGCAACCTATCTTGCAACCGTTAACCATAACTTTGACAAACCCAGTTTTAAACATTCCATTCTTTTTCTAAAATCAGTAACAAGTACCTTATTGTCATGTTACAAAGTTTAGCTGCCAATTCTTACATACGAATGTATTACAGTGCAATTTTGAATACATCATTAAAGAGACATTGCTTAGAAATCTTATCTCTGGCTCAGGCATCACCATTGGCCTCACTAGAATTACATAAAATATCATAAAGTCCTGTTTTCCTGGGTTGGCTCATGCCACTTGTTGTTACTTAGAATGACTCTAATCCTGAGTTACCAATTTTATGCTAATTTTCTGTTACCAAGATTACAAGCAAAAAAGCTGTTGTCCCCTTTAAGAGCAGCTAATGCAGATACTCAGCCTCTATCAGGGCTTTCTGTAGATGTGCTTAACTTCTAGACACAGCACAGTGACTTATCAGTTCTGCTGTGTAAATTAAGACTGCCTTCAAACAAGTTAAACTAGATCAAAGTTTTAACCATTTTTTTCTTCAACATGAAACA
>JADRCD010154462.1:0-10715 GCA_019843815.1 Montemys delectorum | reverse complement strand
GAGGAGGGATGCAGAGAAAACAGGTGAATTCTTCCTGAGGGTGTGGTCTGGAGCAGTTCTATCTGGAAATGGCATCCTAATGATGCCAATGGCAGGGTTCGATGGGTATGCATAGATAACAACCCACCCAGAAGGGCTAAAGAGTGAACAATTAGCCATCGATCTGTCTATCCAATAGTCTGAGCCAGCAGAAGCACAGGCCGTGATACACACACATGGGTTAAGAACTGTAATCATACCCATGACCCTGAAAGGCAGCTCTGACCACTGTAGAACAAGACATAGAGTACACAGCCAGCCCACATTCCATATTAAGGCTTCTATTCCTAACTTTTCAACTATTTTTCCCTGTAACTTAATTTTCTTTAGAAAATACTAAACAGAAAAAAAAACCATGAAACTGTACTGCATAATATATTATTCATTCACATACTGTTGAGTTTAGGGGACTAGAATGGGCTGGGAAGACAGAATCCACTATGGGCCAGGGAGGTTCCCTGCAGGGAAAGAGGGTGTCAATCCTGAATTTGTTTACTCTGAGACCCGGTAGGTCACCACTCAGCCCATGCTTGGCTCAGACCTTACCTCTGGTCTCAGGCCCCTGCTTTCTTCTTTGACAAATTTCCTTTCTAACCAGCTTCCTACATTATTCCTAACAAGAGTGACATTTGCAACTGCTTAGGAGAAAGCAAGCCCCAGGATTCCTCTATCCCTGTTTTGAGCCTCAGTTTAACACCCGCCGCTCCCCCCTCCCAGCCCTCCCCTTCCCCAAGTCCCTCCTTTAGGCCAACCCTGCTCCAGATTTTGTTGTTGTTTTGTTTTGTTTTTGTTTTTTCGAGACAGGGTTTCTCTGTATAGCCCTGGCTGTCCTGGAACTCACTCTGTAGACCAGGCTGGCCTCTGCCTCTCAAGTGCTGGGATTAAAGGCGTGCGCCTGCTCCATATTCTGAGGGCCTAATCACCCTGCCATTACCTTCTAGGCTCCTTTAGCTCCTCCCCCAGAGTTTTCAACCCTCTCTATCTCTCGCATTTCCTATTGGATCCTGATGCGATGGTGAAATAAGTGTTTATAAAAAAAATCCTTTCTAGTTATGCATCTTCCTGAAGATGGACCCTCGAAAGACCCCTGTGAAACCGTACATATTAGCACAGTGAGAAGAGATGCCGCCACCAACACGGGCAACAATACTGATGAACTGGAAAGGAAACCAGTAACCGTGCCCAGCGGCCCAGGTTCTGTGCCAGAGGGTAAACGGACCCAAGGTGAAGGGCTCAGAATCTCTCAGAGGGAGCAGAGGAACGAGCTGATGTCTGATACAGGAAGTAAATATTTAGGCATGAAGAGGCAAAGATGGAACTTGATGTACTGTTGAGACCTGGAACAGGGAGTTGGCAAAGAAACTCTCAAAAGGGAGGAAGGAGTTGGAATAGCCATGCTGGAGAAAAGAGGCTAAAAGTAAGAGTCAGAGGAGTAGGCCACAGAGTCACAAAGCACAGATGCCTTCCAGGGCTGAGATAGCCATGGGTGCAGATGAGGCTAGAAGTAGAGTCAAGAGATGAAAAGCAGGGTGAGGGATAATGATGGAAGTTGGGAAAGAACATGGCTCTGTGGGATCTCACCAATAGTCTTTCTGTCTTCAGATTCCTGTGAACTCCAAGTCCAACTGAGTAACAGAGATGCTACCCCAGAGCCTCGCAGCCTATTGCCCAGGAATGAAAAAAGTAATTATTGCTTACCTTTATGACTTTGTTTTTCAGATGTTCTGGGTGTGTGTTTGCTAGAGTTTTGTTTTGTTTTGTTTTGTTTTGTTTGTTTGTTTAAAAAATATTAATCATTTTCAAAATTGACTATTGAAAAAGTATTATATCCATTTGGGGTTGGCAGTATAGCTCAGTGGTAGAATGTTTGTCTAGCATGTGTGAGGTCCTTGGTTCAATCCCAGCATTTCTCTCTCTCTCTCTCTCTCTCTCTCTCTCTCTCTCTCTCTCTCTCTCTTGCTCACACACACACACACACACACACACACACAATCTCAAAGGCAGTATGATGTTTTAAATAATCACTGTGGAATGGCTACATCAAGGTATGAGTATTTAAGTATTACTTTTTTTTTTTTTTGTAGTAAGAATACTTAAAATGCATCACCTCAGAGATTTCTTGAGAACACAGTATATTTTTATCATGTTGTACAATGGACCATTTTAAAGTTCTTCTTCCTGACTGAGGTTTTATATCCATTATGGCTTCAGTCGCCCTTCTTACCTCCACTCTACCCTCTCTAAATAGGACCTTTTCACATGCCACCTAAAGTGAAATCATGCAGCTTTTCTGTGCCTGGCTTGCTCCATGTAATATTCTTGTTCATCCGCGTTGTCTCAGTTGACAGGGTCTCCTTCATTTTAAGGTTACCTGGATGTCAATCCTGTGTGGATACTGCGTTTTCTCCAGCTGCTGGCAGCTGTTTAGGCTGATTCCAGATGTGGAGACTGCCAAGATGTAACAAGTACTGGGACCCCTGTAGCAGACTGATTTTAATTCTCTGGATTATGGTCACAGTAGAGAGGATTATCAAATCACATGGTGTTCTATTTTCAGAGTTTTTTGAGGAAATCCCATACTGTTTTTTCTGAATGCCAGACCCTTCGCCTCCTTAGTCTTACACTCAAAGTACCACTGCTATCTCGCCCTGGCCCTGGCCCTGGCCCTGAAATAAACTGACTTTTAAAACAGTAGGGGCCAGCAAGGTGGCTTTCAACTCTGATGACCCGAGTTCAAGTTCCAGGCCCCACTTGGCAGAAAGAGAGAAGCTATTCCCACAGTTGTCTTCTGACTACCATAACATGCTGTGGTGCACATGTGCTAAACCAACAAAGAAACAAATGTAAAACATACAGAAGAGGCAATGTATGAGCAGAGAAATATAGAAAGGTAAACAAATATCAAGAAATAGGGCCAGATGGGGGACGGTATGGAGAGAAGACGATGAGGGAAAATGAGCAGGATGGCCTGTGGAAAATGACAGAAAATAACATGTTACTTGCACTGAAAAGGGTAGGATGTCCCCTTAGCACGATGAGCCTGTGATCCCTTCGGATTACAGAAGACCCTGTTTTCTCAGGCTTAACCACTGTACAAGATCTATTGGTTCCTAAACATACTGCTCTTGCCCAGGCCTGTCCTCTTTCTTGGCTTATTTTTACAAGTGTCTAACGACCTTCTGGAGACCTGAAGGACGTCTGTCTGTGGTGGCTGTTTTCGTGTCTTCTGACCAATAGTGTAACAGACACCCCCCCCCCCCAACTTAGAGGCTTAAAGCTTCTCCCACTTTATTTGATGCTGCATCTCCAGCCTGCCACTGTGTGTGCGTCGCCATCCCTGGCATCCCACATAGGACCCCCATCACACTCACTTAAACCAGAGGAAAAAGCTTCCCTTTGACTTTGACTCGATTCTGTTGTTCCCTTCAGATCGCTTATCTTCTGCCAAAGAAGGATCTTCCAAAAACGAGCTGGACTAAAGGGATAGCTCAGTAGTTAAGAAGGCTGGAGCTCTTAAAGAGGACCCAGCTCCAGCTCCACAACCATCTCTAAGTCCAGTTCCAGGGAATCCTACACCCTTTTCTGACCTCCTGGGACACTGTATGTACAAACTAACATGCAGGGGAAAACACTTACCTACCTAAAGTAAAAATTAAATAGATGCAAGCTACTTCATGTGGCTTTTAAAGCCAAATGTTCTCTGTAGCTCTCAGCATTTGTCTGCATTGTCAGAGTGACAATGAGGGTTGGTGGCCGTGTCACTGTCAGTGTCATATCCCTGTCACTTGCTTCGTCCCCTAACACCGTGTCCCACATGCCTATGGTCTTCAGATGCTTTCATTTGCTATGTAACTGTCTCTTCAGCTTCTGCTGGTTCAGGGAACCATGTGATTTTGGGAGACAGTTGGATGTAATCTCTTAAGTTTGAAAGCATACATGTCCCAGAGCTCAATGATTACATTCCTCAGTAGAGAAGAGGAAAAACATGTGCTAATCAGAAGCCATTGGAAAGACACACCTCAGCCCCAGCACTAAGGAGAAAGAAGGATAAAAGAAAAGAGATCAGGAGTCCTAGGTTACCCTCAGATATATAGTTTGAGGCAAACCTGGGCTACACAAAGCTCTGTCTCAAAACAAATGATTCAACACACACACACACACACACACACACACACACACACACACACAAGAAAGAGTGTTCTTAGTACTATTATTCTTAAAAACTAAATAATTGAAACAGAGCAAGTCAGCATATTTCTATAACATCAAAAATAATAATACAGAAGACTCTCACAAACGTATTAATATATACATCTTACTTATATATACTCACATATGTATGTGTATAGATCTGGGAGTGTTTGGCTTCTTTGAGAATAGAGAAACAAAGACATGGTTCTGATTTCACTTATATTGCTCACATAAGTAGCAGAATTAATCTAAGTCTTAAAACTGGAGATGGTGATTGACTTTGAGAAAGACCATGGGGACAGTGGAATGTGTCACCCAGAGGGCTCTGGGGTGCTGGCCATCTGCTTTTTAATTCAGGTGATAGTTTCACTTTATAATCATCTAACTCCCATTTTTATATATAAATGTTATATGAAGTTAGAATTTTTAAGCTTATCTTCATTTATTTTTTGAAACAGGGTCTTGCTTTGTAGCCCAGGGTATCCGTGAACTTATGTCCCTCCCATCTTAGCCTTCCAGTGCTGGGACTGCAGGTGTGTCTCGCCATGCCTGGTTAATTTTTATCTTTAAAATATCAAAATCAATTCTCTATCCGAGGATTCTAGGAATGGCTAGAAAGGAAGAGAAGAGCAGTGTGGATAGGAAACTTCAGGAAGAAGGATCATTTGTGGTATTCAAAGTGCTCTTCTAGAGAATTAAATGAAAATACTTTGTGTGTATCTGTATGTGTTTGTGTGCGTACACATATGTGTACTTGTCTGCATGTATATATGTGCATGAGTGTGCAGAGACCAGAGGTCAACCTCTGGTTATGTTGTCCTTTGCAGTTATTGTCCACCTTTTTTTTTTTTTTAAAAAAACCAGGGTCTTTAATTGGTCTGGGGCTTATTGATTAGGCTAGGGTGATTGGCTGACTAGTGATGCCTTGGCATCTACCTGTCTCTATCTGCTGAGTGCTGGGATTGCAAATGGTGTCTTTTTATGTGGATCCTTTTTATGTGTCTTTTTATGAGGACTCAGGTCCTAATGTTTAAATGCTAAGCCTTTACCAACGGGGCTGTCTCCTCAGTCCTTGAAAATAATTTTTCCATTGTAATTTGGCCCAGGAGCTGTGCGACTCAACCGTAAACTCCAGATTAATCCCTGTTCTGTGCATCTGGTAGATATAAAAAAGGAAAATTCACCATTTCCCTTGGATGGTAACCGAGCAAGGACCAACCAAAATGAGAACTCTGGGGTAATAGGTAAGAATAACTGAAAGAATTGTAACAGATTCCCAGATAACAGGATTACATATGTCATCAGGGACCTTTGGGGTAGCCCAGGTAGTCAGGAGGAGGCAGGAAGGGAAAGAGGCCCACCAAAGCCAACCTTCAGATTAGCAGAAGAAAGTGGGGGAAATTAAAGGCAGAAATGAGAAATGGAGGTTAATAAATGTTGAGGTCAGAGGACTTTTTTTTTCCTGAAGAAGAAGAAGAAGAAGAAGAAGAAGAAGAAGAAGAAGAAGAAGAAGAAGAAGAAGAAGAAGAAGAAGAAGGAGAAGGAGAAGGAGAAGAAAGAAAGAAGAGGAAGAGGAAGAAGGAGAAGAAGAGGAGGAAGAAGGTGGCAGCAAATGGGGGATGGTGTTGGGGGGAATAGAATTTAAAGAAAAGAGAGGAAAAAATATCAGGTAATCAAAATACATATGAGAAGAAGTAGACAGGGAAACATACCCAAGACAGGCTTGAAGATGTCCATCACTGGATCCAGATGGAGAACAAGAGTGATGGACAGCGCCATGAAGAAAGCTAAGGAGCAAAATGGGAATGATAGAAAGAGGCGGGTGGTGGAGTGTCCTAGGGTTTCTATTCCTGCACAAAACATCATGATCAAAAAGCAAGCTGGGGAGGAAGAGGTTTATTCAGCCTATACTTCCATGTTGCTGTTCATCACCAAAGGAAGTGAGGAGTGGAACTAAGCAGATCAGGAAGCAGGAGCTGATGCAGAGGCCATGGAGAGATGTTCCTTGCTAGCTTGTTTCCCCTGGCTTTCTTTCTCAGCTTGCTCTCTTATAGAACCCAAGACTACCAGCCCAGGGATGGGACCACCCACCATGGGCCCTCCCCTGTTGATCACTAATTGAGAAAATACCTTACAGCTGGATCTCATGGAGGCATTTCCTCAACTGAGACTCCTTTCTCTGTGATAACTCTAACCTGTGTCAAGTTGGCACACAAAACCAGCCAGTACACCCACTTATCCCATTCCATTCTCCATCCTCCATCCTCCACCCCCAACCCATGTAAATGCTTGGAAAGTGCCTTTCGACCTGGAATACACCCGATCTAATCTAATTTCAGAAGCTAAGCTGGGTCGGGCCTGGTTAGTACTTGAACAAGAGACCGTCTGGGAATACCGGGTGCTGTAGGCTTAGTTATCACTTGCTATGTGGGCCTGCTGTCACCCCTAAGATGCTTAAGAGGCTTTTTCGTTTGTGCAGAACTCAGCAGTGGGGATTCTGATGATGGAGAGAACTTCTCAGAAGCTTCCACCTCAGTCCCCTCCCAACCAGGTAAGGAGACCCAGGTAGCAAAGTGGGTATCTGAGTCATAAGCAACTGTGTTATAGTGAGGTTTGTTCCAAGTCTGTTCTGTGCATTGATTTTTATTTGATTCTTTTGGAAAACGCAGGGAAATCATTGCATACTATTTGGGGGATTAGGCTTATCAATCATTGGATCCCCTTAGTAGAAATAGTTATCCATTAATAATATGATAGAAACAGATGTGTGTGTGTGTGTGTGTGTGTGTGTGTGTGTGTGTGTGTGTGTGTATGCCCATGCATATGTTCATGGAAGTCAGGAGACAATCTCAGGTGTTTGTCCTTACCATCCACTTCTAACCTCTTGTTCGTTGTTGCATATGCTAGGCTAGCTTGACCACAAGCTTCCAAGGATTCTCTCTCTGCCTCCTGTCCTGCTACCCAAACACTAAGATCATAGACCTATTCTGCAGTGTCTCACTTCACATCATGGGTTCTTGGGATGGAAAACCAGGTCCACATGCTTGTAAACCAAGCACTTTGCCTACTGAGCCATCCCTCCAGCCTCATGAGTTTGTCTGTTTAAATAATTATCGAGTTTATTAAATGTTAAACTCATCCAGGGACTTCTATAGAAAGCAGAAAGCTTACCATTTCTTTATTAGAAAGTCATAATGTCAATCTCTTCAGAAACTTAGACTAGAGTCCAAGAATAACTCATCAAGCTATCTTGTGTATTCAGAAATAGACACTTAAGATAAAAGATTCTGAGACCCAAAGAATTATTTCTGATAAAAATTTTCAAGTCATGGCTTACAGAGGGATTTCTCAAAAGACTTTACAATTAATGTGCACTTCTTTACAACACCCTTAAAAAACAAATAGAACAGACATCCACATCCTTTTTCCTAGCTGGAAAGAAACAACCACAGATGGCATGTGCCTGCGTCTTCTCCAAAGTCAAATGGATAACTAGACTGGTGTCCTAGATTCTAGATTATTCCTTTTATAAACTGTGGGATAGGAAGGTTTCCAGGTGTGATGTCATGAGTCTGCAATCTCAGCATTCAGTGGGTGGAGACAGGAGGGTCAGGAGCTCAAGGACATCCTTGACTGACGCTGACTCTCTCTCAAAACAAACAGAAACACACACACACACACACACACACACACACACACACACACAGAATCGAAAGGTTGAATTCTCTCAGCCCTACCTGTTTTGTTGGAAGATTTAAGATTCTATAGTGTGCCCTTAGTGATTCATTTTCTCTTTCTGATTTAGATCTGACTAGATCCAGAAGACTTTAGAAATGTGATTCCTCAGAGAAAATACACTAGGGAAAGACCTGAGATCAAATGAAAACACTTCTCAGTCTTAACAGTTACAAAGGAGCAAACTTTGAAGTGAGGCCTTCATTCCAGCTGCCTGTGTACCTTCTAAAGGAAGTAGAAATGTTTCAGGTTTCAGACCGCTCATACACTCTTTTAGTGTGAGCAAACCGCCCCATCCACTAAGCTCTCAACTGTGTCTATGGCTCCAATGCAAAGATTATTTTTCATAGAAATGGGAGAGGTATCAGATCAATGGGGGATGTTCAACATAAGATTTTCAAGTTCTCTCTGTGTGTGCACATATGTGTGCATGTGTGTGCACATGCGTGTGTATGTGTATGTGCATGTGCATATACATTCATGTTCATGTGTACATATAGAAGTCAGAGGTCAACATCAGGTATTGCTCCTAAATAGACAACCGTCTAGTTTTTTTGGAGAGAGAGTCTCTTACTTGGGGGCTAGAACTCACCTATTAGGCTACTCTGGTTAACCACCGAGCCTCAGAGATCCACTCTCCCTCTCTAGCTCTGGTGTGACAATTGTGAGCCACCATGCTCAGCTCCTTACTTGGGTTGTAGGGTTTTAACCCAGGTCCTCATGCTTGTGTGCCAAGAACTTTACCAACTGAACTATCTACTCAGGCTCTTCCACAAAAGACTTTCAAGATTTCCCTGCAAGAAACACAGAGGCAGGGATGGTGGGAATTCAGAAAGATGAGCAGGCGGGGTAAGAAGTCAACATTTTAGGAAGGAAAAGGCCAAGTGATGTCAGATGGCTCCTTGCCAGTATATTGCTTCTGCCTTGGGGATCAAAATGGAGTCTCACCAACCTTACTGGACTTGTAATTTAGAAAGGCAGGCCCTTGTGGTCAGGATGGAAGTCAGGCTTTCTAAGGGATGTCGAGGTGTCTCCAATTTTTCTTATTAGTGAATTTTCTGCTGAACTAGTTTTTTGCTCACAACCAGGGGTCTCCAAGAATTCTTTTTGTATAGTGATCAATATCCGTGGTATATCAGAACTGGTTGAAGGATCAGGGCTTGAGAAACCATATGCTTATAGCATGGGATTATACTAGTTAAGATGATCAGAAGTACAATTCTGGACTATGAGATATCCAAATTGCATTGAATATCTTACCTTGTAATCCAAGCATTCTCTACAAGTCTTGACTTAGCAACCCTAGGGTACTACCTTCTTCTATATGTCTCTTCTCTGATCTGAGTTGGAAATCAAAAGTCACCACAAAATGGTTTATTATCTGGACCATCCCAACTGATAGATAAAGTAAAATAGAGCAAAACAATGCTAGTAAAAGGACACTCTCTTAACTCCACGAAATCATGCCTACTAATACTAATAACAAGGTGAAATAGTGCATTGAGTTCCTGCTGCGGTATAGTGAGCATAGAATTCCTATGTTCATTGGTCGTACTGTTATTAGTCACTAGCTTAGAAGGTCTATAAGAAACTAAGTTATGCTATTTATATAGTAATCAGATAAAAATTGACCTAAGGGCTGGAGAGATGCCTCAGTAATTAAGAGCTCTTGCTGCTCTTGCAGAGGACCCAGGTTTGGTTACCAGCACCCACGTCACGTGACTCACAACTGTTTCATCTCTCCAGGGCAGATATCTCCTTTTGATCTCCAAGGGCATGGAGCGTGCGTGCAATGTACATACAGACAAACACTCACACCCATAAACTTTTTTAAAAAACACATTAAATATTTTTTAAAAGCAACTACAGATATCCCTGTCTAAATTAGAGTTAAGATGTTGTTGGCATATGTTACATTTCTTAAACTGGGTTTTAATGAGCGAAGCAGTATCTGGTCATCGTAGACTCTTAACCAGGAGGCAAGGTAACTAGGTCATTGCTCATTTCTAGATGAGAAAACTAGAGTTGCTAGTGCTCAAGAGTCATGAAAGAAAGAGCAGATGGTTGGTGGTGACTCACGTCTTTAATCCTAGTACTTAGGAAGTTGGGAGGCAGAGGCAGGAGGATCTCTGAGTTCAAAGCCTGGTCTACAGAGGGAGTTCCAGGACAGCCAGGGCTGAGAGAAACCCTGTCTGAAAACAGCAAGGATGACAAAAACAAAAAGAATCACACAGCAGTCTAGTGTGGGTCTCAGCTTTATGGCGAAGGGCCTCTAGACTCAGTGAAGGGCAACGTTCTTTCAGAGTGCCCAGGACTGCAGGCTCATCTGATCTAAAGCCGCAGAACTTGACTCTGAGAACAAATAATGGTTTCTCTCCCTTTTATCTTATAGTGCCTGCATATTCCAGAAACACCCCCACACCGAGAACACACAGAAGAGGAGGTAAGAGAAAATAAGGGCTCTGCAGGGGAGTTAACAAGCTATGTATTCAACAAGAGACTCGTTCTAATTCTAGGCTCTAGTCTTCAAAACAGAACACAAATTTGCTTTTAATTTTAGGAATTCCTACCTTAATTTTAGATCAATCAGGCAGGCTAACTTCTTTAACAGATGAGTCCAAAAGGTTAATGATTTCATATAGTAGAAGCCTTTTAATATTTAATTGAAGCTCTATTTTTCCCCCCTCAATAAACATCCTACAGATTTTTAGATGAAGAGTGGCCTGGCCCCTATTCCCAGTGGTCATCAG
>JADRCD010154454.1:0-18519 GCA_019843815.1 Montemys delectorum | reverse complement strand
GATCTTTCTTTTAAGTTGCCCTCAAGGCTGTACCAAGATGGAAACTCTTACCCAACTGATTGGGCTGAATATGGCCCCCAACTTCCTATAGGTGAGTGCCAGTAAGGTTTTTGATCTATTGGTATGTTGGCATCTGCTCTTTCAATTTCCATGTTTCTAAAGGCCAGACTTTAAAACATCCCATCCTATCTTCTCAGCTTAATTTATGACTTGTTCACACACCCCAGGTCCAAAATCAGAGCTGGCATTCGATCCAACTTCTGTCTGTATGTGTTTTGGACAGCTCTCCAGATATAGATTTAGGGACTCTGAAAGTAGAACAACTTTTTTTGTGGCCCAACTCCCAAGGGTTCCCCTTAGCTCTCCATGGTCCCTCCATTGCTGTCTCCATGGCAGCTGACTATATTCTGCCATTTTCATTAGAAGGCATGTGAGGAAATGTAGGTCTTAAATGTGACTAGACAGAGTGTCCCCAAGTCACATGTGAGAACCACACTCCATTCTTTACTGTGCAGTGTGGTCTCGCCATTGACTTTATTGATACTGGAAAACAATCAGTATGTAACTGTGTAAATACCACAAATTAATGCAATGTTAACTATGTAATTGCCTTTGCAATAAACATCTACATGTGTCAGCATGTGAGAGAACATACACAATCCTTACATCTGTATGTACACAAGTTCTTATGGTATGCATGTATATGTTTCAGTGTACATGTGTATCATCATTACAAACACAATGAACGCCAGCTACCATACCTTCACAAGGCTAGTTTTACCCCTAGGATTGTTTTGCCATTGGGTGAAGAATGTGAGATTCATGCTTTATCAATAACATTCCTATTGAAGTTGTGGAATTTTCCCCTCTTCTACAAAACAAAAAGCAAACAATTCAGTCTTATCCAACATTACTTTTCTTAATTTTACTGGTTCACTATTTTAAAACAAAACCAATGAAGATTTGATGTACGGCTCCAGCCCCCAGAAGGGTTTCTTGAGTTCGTTCCTGCTCCTCCATGGCTCACAGTGTCAGGCCTTTGGTGGCATCCCCAGGCCTCAGCTCATCAAGATGGTTTTCACCATCCTTTGATTTCCATTCATTTTCTAAATGCCTGGTTTTCCTCCAATTCCACACTAAAAAAAAAGAAAATCCAAGTTGAGAGTACAGCTCAGTGATCTAGTGTGTGCTTTGCATGCCCTGCCCAAAGTGTGGTCCTCAGAGCCTTTTAGAAATGTGTTCATTTACAGGTGAGGTTAGCATTTTCCCCGAGGCAGGCTTCTCACAGCCCTGCCTGAGAATTCGCCACACACAAAACAGTTCCATTGCAACCCAAAAGGCAAAGTAATAACTGTGTGACCTCACAGAGCGCAGGATCTTCTGGGAGGGCAGAGGTGGACTCCCACTCCCACCCCACGAGTTTGCCTGAGAACTGGCACAAAGATGTCCAGGTCCTGGGAGTACATAGCAGGTAGGGCAGCAGAGAAGTCTGAAAGATAGTAAATTCACCTCCCCTACCACAAAGGGAATCTAATGGCCTCTCAGGATTCCCAGGGCTTTCAAAGCACATACGCTCTGCCATCCACCTTGCTTGCCCAGCGTCCCTTGTCATGTGGGCCTGGAGCACTTAAATTGCTCCTTCTTAACTCTGTTTCCTTCACAAGCCCCAGGGCTGTCTATTCCAGAATGTTCCAATATCCTCATTCCACAGCTCTCTCCTTCAGGTAGCAGATAAAAATCTCTATATAAGCAAAACACTTTGTTTGACTGGGGACTCATGTGATCCAGGCTGATGTGGAACTCACTACCTAACTGATGCTAAGCTTGAAACTCACCCCTTCCCTCTGCTATCTTCCAGGTGCTGGGGTCACAGGTCTTGGCCTCTAGGCCTGACTTAAGTAAAGTGTCTGTATACCTCCTAGACCAGGTATACAGAGAATTGATCTCTTCAGCCACAGGACTCAGAAGCATTGACTGAGAGTGAAGTTCACTGACCCTCCCTCCATCCAAAGAGCAGCAAGGCGACTTCCTGGCCGAGCTGGCAGACTCTGTGCTCTCCATCTTCTCCACCAAATACTTCTTTGGGACTTTTCTTAGAAATCTCATGACTGCCCTGGAATAGAGAATAGCTTTATTTTGAACACAGAACACTGCCAAGTTTTTTTTTCTTTTTTTAATGAGGTTCTTAGCTATGAGTCTATTTCTTCTTTAACTACCTTCTGACCTAGTTCATAAGATTATCCTCAGAAGCAGAGCTTAACACAGAATGTGGTTGCGGCTTCATGAAGTTGAAAAACGAATGGGATAAAGTCTTAAAGGGAAGGTGTTATTCATTCTGAGATGAGGCAGCTGGCTATGATTTGAGCTCCTCTTTATGATTGTCCAAATCAGAGTAGGAAAGACGATGGATTTAATGTTTTTCTAAGAAAATGTACTTGACAAACTCGTGACTATTTCTCAACTGTAGGTTCATTTATAAAGGTAATTCATAGTTTATTTATTGAGTAATTATTAGATAATTAATAACTTTACATTTGCGCATTCCCTAATTGGTAAAGATGGTAGCCAGAAATGAACCTACCATAGCTGAAAAGGTATTTCCAAGTCATCTTGTCCTCAGATTGCGTTATTCCAAAGTGACTGTCACCTTGCAAGCCCTATGGTGTCTCGACAGTGACACTGGCTTCATTGGCTGAGCCATGTCTTCTCCACTAGAAAATCAATGAAGCATGTTCCCTCCAAAGGCAGTACATATCTTTTGCAAAATAATTTATTGTATTTGTTCATTCTCAGAGAGAGAGGGAGACAGAAAAGAATGGGAGAGGGGGAAAAAAACAATTGGAAATGAGAGAACCAGGCTCTTTATTTAATCACAATGTAGGGAATGGCAGTTCCTTACTAGAAACGTGAGCAATCCTAAAGCTGGGAACAAGAACCAAGTGATTTAGTCTTCTACCATTTCGTCACCTGTGAGGTACCAAAATAAAGCCTGGGCATCCATACGTGAAAGATAAGATGAACATCTCTGTGCAGGGCCTACACATCACCAAGATGATGGATGAGAGGGAAAACTGCTCTGAAACCTGGGAAACAAATGTAACCTGGGAAACCTGAAGCAGAGCAGTCAAAGGTCTTCCCTATAGATCTAGTAGCATGTATTCTTTGTGGATAACAGAGGCACCATAGCAGGGCAGAGAAAGATAGGTGCCGATGTGAATTAGTCAAATGTCAGTGGTTCGAAGGTGTGCTGGTTTGAATATGCTTGGCCCAGGAAGTGGCACTATTAGAAGGTATGAGGTTGTTGGAGTAGGTGTGGCCCTGTTGGAGGAAGTGTGTTACTGTGGGTGCGGGCTTTAATTAAGACCGTCATCCTAGCTGCCTGAAAGTCAGTCTTCCACTAGCAGCCTTCAGATGAAGATGTAGAGCTCTCAGTTCCTCCTGCACCACGCCTGCCTGGATGTTGCTATGTTCCTGCCTTCATGATAATGGACTGAACCTCTGAATCTGTCAGCCAGCCCCAGTTAACTGTCCTTATAAGAGCTGCCTTGGTCTTGGTGTCTGTTCACAGCAGTAAAACCCCAACTAAGACCAAAGAGAACTAGAGACATATGCTGTGTGAAAAGCACTTCATTTTCATTTTTTTAAAAAAAAAAAAAAAGAAAAATGAGTTGCCATCTACAGGGGTCCTCAATAAGAGCATCAGCACTGGATGCCCAGGAACAGTTATGTAACTTGCCTGGAATCAGAAAGTGACAAATAGTGGAGTTGAAGTCAAGGCCCCACAATCCAAGGTTATGTTTGTAACCAGTGGTTCTGAGTGTCGCTCTGGGGGCAATAACAGCAGTGTGGCCTGGAGAGTGGTTAGGAGTCAGAAGGAGAGAACTGCAGGGGAGGGGCCGCAATCCTTCCATTACCGTGGGAACCACTCTTAACCATTAAAGTACAACAGCTCTTCTACTTTGAAATGCTGGAAAATTTGCCTTCACTCCCTTCTGGGGAGGATGCTTAGTTTGCATGAAAGAACGATCCATTACGTTTAGTTTTAAAAATCAAAACAAGGGTGGGCAAGATAGTTTAGTGGATAAAAGCACTTGGACCATGCTTCAAACCAGAATTCAATCTTCAATACCCACATGGTGGAAGGAGGGAAGTGACTCTTTCAAGTTTTCCTCTGACTTCTGCACATGTGTTACCTACATACACACATGTGTATACATACACACACATACTAAACACACACAATAAAAAATTAATTGTGGTGACAAAAATTTAAAACAATTGGCTTCTTAGGTTTTCATCTTGCAAAATGTAAATAATTTCACTTACCTATAGGGCAGGACCTATTCCTCCCTAAGGTATTACCTTCAGAATGCACCAAGGCTTTTAGTTTGCAATGTAGGCACGGTGAGTATACATGGCCCTAAGCTTTTACACAAAGAACTAGGCATTGGCCGGATAATGAAGGATCACTAGGCTGAGCTCCTGGAAGTCTGAGGCTAAACCAGACCTACTTCTAGAGGAAGATGGCTCTGGTCCTTTGAAAGGCAAAAGGCCAGAGTTTTTCAACTTTCCTTATGCTGTGACCCTTTAATGTAGTTCCTCATGTTGTCTTGACCCCCAACCATGAAATTATTTCATTGCTACTACAGAACTGTTATTTTGCTACTGTTATGGATCGTAATGTAAATATCTGATATGCAGGATATACGATATGTGACCCCATGGGGGTTACAACCCATAGGTTGATAATAAGTGCAGTAAGCTTTCTCTTCATCTCACTTTCTACTCCTATCTGGGGGTGGGGGTGGGGACTCTATACCAAAGCATGGGGTTGTTGCTATATCCTTCATTCTATCCTTACTCTTCCCCAGCTTCTCCCCACATGCACTTCACCACGGGGCCCAGAAACTGGATATTGCAACCATCCAAGAACAGAAAATAAAGGATTCTATGTGCCTCCCTACAGAGATGCAGTTATTATCATTCCTATCATGGAATAACAGTCCTAGTAAGTTTGACAGGTATTGTTGTTATACTGAGACTTTAGGGAAATATGCTTCTATCTAGTGTGCTGGGGGAAAAAAAAATAAAAGAATCCCATTGGCCTCCCTCGGAGGATATCTAAACCATAGGAATCACATAGGTCTGTGTACATCCTGCAAGAGAGAAAAAGGAAGACAGGTGCCAAGATCTCGGGCTGTCTGCTCACAGCATGTGTATTCAGGGAACTCATCCTGCTTGAGATGGAATCTCAGATTCTCTCAGAATCATGGTGCCATTGCTGCTCAATAGCCCTGCTAGATGTCATTTTTTGTCTAAATAAATAAATGGATAAATAAATAAATAAATTCATCTCATGACCAAGTCATCTTTGGCATTTAAGCATGAACACAAAATCAACTATCCACAATCAAGCTTTGCATGCCGCAGTTTGCCTGCTAGTTGTTGTTCTGGTTTTTATTTCTTATGTCTCTTTCTTTGAAACTGAGTTTCACGCTGCAACCCAGACTCTATCCCTGACTGGTCTCAAACTCCTTGTATAATCCAGTCTGGGTTCAACTTCAAGGTGATCCTTCTGCTTCCATCCCCCAGCTCTGAGATAACAGACCTTGTCCTTCACTATGTACACAGTGGTGAGGTGTTCCATTGACCTTCTCCAGGTGACATTTGCTGCGGAGCTCCCAAGGATAAAGAAGCCTCCGCAGATCCCTTCTTCCCGGACAAGAGCTTGCTCAAAACTTCCATATTGAGGAATTGTCGATGCCCTGGACGTTCCCATTTTCATCCTGAAATGTGATCAGACATAACTGGTTGAATTCCAGAGAAGGAACCAGGGAAGGGAGGGAGGGTACATATGCAGTTCCAGGGACAAAGTCTGAAGGATAAAAGATGCCTCTTCCTCCTAAAAGAACTACCATCCTCAATTTTTATCAGGCTTTTATTATCCTTAATTCTTGCCTCAGGCTAGACCCCTATCTAAGCCTTCCTTACCTGTCTTATCCCACACCCTCCAAAGTCCAAAGTAACAAATTCAGAGGACAATACCTGGTTGTTCAATGGTGGTCAAGGTTGAATAAGCAGGAATGAGGACTTCTTCCCCTCCCCATCCTCCTCCCCTCCCCCTTCCCTTCCCCTCCTGTACTGGCTGGTTTTTGTGTCAACTTGACACAGGCTGGCGTTATCACAGAGAAGGGAGCTTCAGTTGGGGAAGTGCCTCCATGAGACCCAGCTGTGGGGCATTTTCTCAATTAGTGTTCAAGGAGGGTAGGGCCCCTTGTGGGTGGTGCCATCCCTGGGCTGGAAGTCTTGGGTTCTATAAGAGAGCAGGCTGAGCAAGCCAGGAAAAGCAAGCCAGTAAGAAACATCCCTCCGTGGCCTCTGTGTCAGCTCCTGCTTCCTGGCCTGCTTGAGTTCCAGTCCTGACTTCCTCTAATGATGAACAGCCATATAAAAATAAGCTCAATAAACCCTTTCCTCCCCAACTTGCTTCTTGGTCATAATGTTTTGTACAGGAATAGAAACCCTGACTAAGACAAATTGGTACCAGAAGTGGGGTATTCCTGTGACAACCTGACCATATTTTGGGGAGGACTGTAAAAGAACTTTAAAACTTTGAGCTAGAAGAGCCACTGATTGTTAAGAACTCTGTGGGATATTCTGTAGGAGCTTAAAAGATCATGTTAAAAACCGTGCAGAGATGGAGACCTGGCTTGTGAAATTTCAGAGGGAAGATTAAAGACTCTTATCAGGGCCATGTTGTTTTGATTGTGAAGATTCTGTGGTTCTAGTTAGCTAGGGCTGAAGTATCAGCTGTGATTAACAAGATACCAAAATTACTAAAGTAAAAACTTTACATTACTGAGACTATTAATGCTGGTTAGCTAGAGCTAAAAAATTAGCGATGATTTAAAAAAAAACCAGCATCACTAAAATAACATCTGAGAAGTGTTTTCTAAGAACACAAAGCGGCTGCATTCCAGAAATAGCCAAGGTTGTACCTTGTGCAGCAACAGGACTTGATAATGTGTAAGAGTCATCCAGATGGTACTGGTTTTAACAGCAGGAAGGGGTCATAAAGAGCAGCTGAGGCTCAACACAGTGAGAGGCCATGGAAGACCATAAATAAAGGTACAGCTCAGTTTGCAATTGATAGCCCAGGACTAAAAGTGTCATGCAAAGGAGTTGAGGCTTGGCACCATAAAGACAGTCTATGAGAGGCTATTGGTAAAGCCTAGTTACAGCAGTGTTTTAGAAATGCCAATACCATGCAATGACCACCAAGGACAGCAACAGCAATAGAGTACAGACATCTGGAGCCCAAAAGACAAGATGTATGCTACAAAGGGCAAAGCTAAAGAGGTAACTCAAGCCCTTAGAGGAGCCCAGAAGATTGTGAGTTAGATCCCAGACATTGGTTTTGTTTTTAATTGTGACTGTGCCCTGATATTTTTCCCTCTTAAAAGAAAAATGTATTTTAGTAGAGCCCACAGTTAAGAGACTTTAAATTTTAAAAAAATTGGACATTTTAAATTGATTAAACTTTTAATATATAAAGACTGTGAGACTTCAAATCTTAGAGATAAATAAAAACATAAGGGTTGAGGCTTAATAGTGACGTGTTTTTGTATCAAATTGACAAGGGGTTAATTGTACTGGCTGGTTTTGTGTGTCAACTTGACACAGGCTGCAGTTATCACAGAGAAGGGAGCTTCAGTTGAGGAAATGCTTCCATGAGACCCAGCTGTGGGGCATTTTCTCAATTAGTGATCAAGGGGATAGGGCCCCTTGTGGGTGGTGCCATCCCTGGGCTAGAAGTCTTGGATTCTATAAGAGAGCAGGCTGAGCAAGCCAGGAAAAGCAAGCCAGTAAGAAACATCCCTCCATGGCCTCTGCGTCAGCTCCTGCTTCCTGGCCTGCTTGAGTTCCAGTCCTGACTTTTTCTGGTGATCAACAGCCATATAAAAATAAGCTAAATAAACCCTTTCCTTCTCAACTTGCTTCTTGGTCATAATGTTTATACAGAAATAGAAACCCTGACTAAGACACCTCCCTTCCTCCTCCTCCTCCTCCTCCTCCTCCTCCTCCTCCTCCTCCTCCTCCTCCTCCTCCTCCTCCTTCTCCTCCTCCTTCTTTTCCTCCTCCTCTTCCTCTCCCTCCTTCTCCTTCTTCTTTTTTGCCTGATCAAGAGACTATTTCCCTATAGGTATTGCATTAAAAAGTGACTAAACAGTTTAAAAAGACAAATTGGGTAAGTCACTCCCAACAGTAACAGCTTGAAAAGGCTAAACTGTTTAGAACTGAATGGTTTTTAAACAGAGGAATCCATAATCCAAGCATTTAGAAAACTAGGCCTAGTGTCTAAGACTAGCCTGGGCTATATAGTTAAGACCTTGTCTTGAAAGGTTTTTAAAGATTAATTAATGCTTCCTTTACATTTAACATATTTCAACCAAGAGCCTACTGTTAGCATTTACTCTAGTTTCTTTATCTAGTTTCTTGATATCATATATAACTATAAATACAATATATATATATTATCTATAATATATCTAAATATTATCTAAAATATAATATCTATATTTTATATGCATGTATATTGTATATATATACATCTTAATTTTTCATTATTTTAATAAATTTAAATAATCTTATTAATTTAAAAATGAATAATATTTCATTACTATTTATAAGTCTTTACATATTTATATTACACAAAAAGGACCTCCAGAAGTGTCCACTGTAACTTCATCATAGTACAGCTGTATAAAGTTTGTAATTTGAGTGGGAGACCAACTCTGGCCTGGAGTCAAGTTCTTGTGACTTCAAGCTCAGCATTTCTCTACTAAATTCAATATCTTCTACACAGACTCTAATTTTGCCTTATGAATTTTTAAATTTCCAAGATTAGAGAATTATAATATTAAATTTTTTTCATGACCTTCTAATGAGAGCAAATATAAATTAGAAGGTGATTGGAAGTGAATCAGGAGCCCAAATTTATAGTTTCTAGGGTGCTACTTAAATTAAAAAGTTAATTATAATGTGAATACGGATGAAAGGTTTACTGCTCATTATATAAAATATTTACATATTTATAAGAAACTTCATAGAAGGTACTCGAATGCTAATTTTTCTTGTGTCTATACTAACCTAATAACTCCATCATATTGTGTAACAAAGATCATAAGTTTTAAAATATGTTAAAATCCATAGAGACATTAAGAAGAGAAATTATACTCCTGAGAGCATTGAATAGTCTTTTGAAAGACTGATAACAGCTGTTGTAGCTAGAATTGACTAATTAATGTAGTACTTACAGTATTAAAAATTCATCAGTGTATTAATGGAGTATAGACAATATTTGATAGAGATAATAAATGTTTTTTTATATGACGAAAGGGAAACAAAGGAAGTCTAGCTTGAGGGCAACTTTTTGAGCTCATGCCCACACAGCTGCTTTTACTCGGCCTCCCTGGACTGCCCTTGCATGTTGCCTTGTATGGCAATATACATTACAAATAACAGCGGACATCAAGGGTGAAGTATGAAACAAGGTAGACCTGGACACCATACAGAACAAGCTCGGAAAACTGGTTATGCTATAATTATGGCTTTGGTTCTTATCCACTGCACTGTGCCCAGGACCCACTGTCCTCACCTCATTGGCTGAAATCTGAACTCATGATCCAGTGATCGTACTTTCATAGGCATATGAAGGAAATGAAACAAGTCAAGAGACATACTCTACTTCTTAATTATTTTAACTTTTTACTTGTTACTCATTTCTCAATTATTTTAACACTACAACAGTAGCTACCACGTGGAAACAACCTATATGTGTGCAGTTGATGCATGGATAACGAGTATGTGGTACCTATACACTGCGGTATAGTAGGTAGCCACAAAAAGAAGAACGTCCTGACACTTGCAATATATTAGGTGTTTCTGGAGATCATTTCATTAAATGCAATAAGAGAAACTCTTCACTCATGTGGATATAAAAGAGCTGGAGTTGACTTTATAGGAGCTGAGACCAGAGATATGATTACCAAAAACTGGTGAGAGCACAAGAACAGAGCATAGGAAAGGCTGGCCAATGAGAAAAGAGTATGGTAAAGACTGACCAATGGAAACAGAGCAGGGAAAAGACTAGCCAATGAGAACAGAGCATGGGAAAGACTGACCAATGAGAACAGAACATGGCAGACCAAGAAGCTGTAGTGAGCTGTTGCATGGCAGGGGTCCTACATGTAGCAGTTATGTTCTGTGTATTCCAAGCTAGAAGACAGGAGTCAGAATGTATTCAACACAAAGAAATACTGATTGCCTGAGAAATTCAGCCCGATTTGAGCATCACACAGTCTATCCCTGTATAAAAACAGCACCTATACTCTGCAAATATGTACAACTTTCATGTTTTTAATCTATTAGATAAACAGAAACATTACAATAAAACAGATGATGCTTACATCTCACACACACACGTGATATGATTGTACACCTAATACATGTTCATTTTCCATCACTGACAGCTAATATCACCACTGCCACCATCACCCTTACCACCATATCACCACAATCAGCACCGAATACATCATCGCCATTGCTGTCGAGATTTTGATATCTAAGAGTAAATGGCTGGCCAGGCAGTGGTGGTGCATGCCTTTAATTCCAGCACTTGGGAGGCAGAGGCAGGTGGATTTCTGAGTTCGAGGCCAACCTGGTCTATAGAGTGAGTTCCAGGACAGCCAGGGCTATACAGAGAAACCCTGTCTCAAAAAAAAACCAAAAAAACAAAAAACAAAACAAAACAAAAACAAAAACAAACAAACAAACAAACAAGTAAATGGTTATAGTGGCACCCATGTGCATTTTTCCAATGATTTCTGATGTTCACAATATTCCTCATTCTCTGAGATGAGAGGCGTCATCTGTCAACACAGTTCTACACAGCACAAGCTTATGTAGCTCCTTATGGATGCATGCTACAGAAATGGTAACGATACAGGAGGATCCAACTTAATACTCTGCATCTAGACCAGACACTCCACGGTACCTGGAGGATTCCTTTTCAGTAACATTTAAATCTCTCACCAGAGACAAGCCATCTAACGAAGCTTTGCCCTATAAACCAATAATGAGTCAGGAGCAAATAGCAGCTCCATCCAACACACACAACTTTGGCAACTTTGATCCATCCTCTGGGAGGCTTGCTGCAATTTCTCTATCAAAAAGTTAATGAGAAATGTCACCTTCTGACAAGGGAATTGGTGTGTCACTGCCATAGAATTAAGAGTTTTGTGGCATGAGTTAAGTTTTATCCAAGTTTTCTGTTTGCACAAGGATGTGCATTATGATTGTTACAAATCGATATACCCACCAAGCATGGCGGCTCTCTAGTCCAAGCCCTCAGGAGGCTAAGGTAGGAGGCATGAGAGGTCAGGGCCACTCAAAGTTATTATGAGAGTGTCTCAGAAACTAAAATGAAATACATTTGTATTATCATCTATGCAATGCTTTTGACTATACCAGTTTTCGTTTGTTCCCTGATAGAGTTGGCTTGTATAGGGGAAAAACATAGGTTATTCTGGGTGTAGTGGCTACCATTTGTAGTTCTTACCACTTCACTAGTTATAGCAGGGGGATCATTGAGCCCAGGAATTCAAGATCAGTTTGAACATGAGATTCCTTGTCCCCTAACAAAATTACAGATCTAAACGTCTTATGGCCTTTCCTTTATCTTAGAGTAGCAAATGTTCATCTTTGCAAACAGACTTTGTATAAATTATACTTAAAAGACAGCATTGCCTAGAGAACACCTTTATTTTTTCTTCTATTGACCTCTGATTCCCACCCATGAGCTACATGGCTTGGTGCAGCCACGGGATGTTCTGCATGTGTCATAGATCATTCCCTTGTCATAGCCTACTGAGCCAGCTACAGCACAGGAAGCGACTCTCAGGATCACCTTACTGTCTGACCAAGGGCTACATTTGTGTCACAGATATGAATCTCAGCTCCTAAAACTCCATGCACTGAGGATTCCAATCACTTTAAAAATCAGATTTAAACAAACCTGGATTGAACTACAAGTGTTACTGACCTACCTGCCAGAGTGAAGACTAAGAATTTAGGTTCAGCACTGACTCTCCAAGACTCTCCATAACTTCTACACATTTTTTTTCAGCCTCAATCACTGGAGCATGTGGGCTATTTCTCAGGGGCTGATTGTCACTACCACCCACATACATTGTGTCCTTTTAGTCCTAGGACCCACAAAGTTGGGTCCCTAAAGCTAGAGACGGATTTTAATTCTTGCTGGCTGGAGATGTTCCCTCTCCTAGGCTGCCCTGGGTGCTGATGATGAATCTTTTCCTGCTTGCCAGACAGTATGGCTCCCCAGTTTTAGGCATGGCAATGTAGTACTCCTCTCAATCCCCCTGTTCCTAGCAGCATTCCTCTATCTCCTTCTGCTCTCTCCGTGTTGTCTCTCCGTATCTCAGGATTTGGAACAACAAAGTACAGAAGGAGAAAGGCCGTGTCTGTGGAGAGAGCCTTGGTTTGGGGCCCTTGAATAATCCTCTCCTAAAGTTTCAGTTTCCTCCAGATGATTACAGGAAGAAAACAAGCATCTGAACGAACTGGTCTACATGCTTTGAAAGATCAAACTGCGGAGAGTTGTTGGCTTCATGAGTGGATATGCAGAGAACACTTCCGTTGCAGGGAATAACTATTGCTAATAGTGGCTGAGTATGAACTACAGACCTTGGGCACACTGCCACAAGAAGTGGGTTTGCTTCATCTTGACGACCATCTGCAGCCTCCGAATTTATTTAACCTATGCACACGGGGCTGCCTGCATATGTGGAGAAGTTTCTTTGACTCTGGAAAGTGAAACAGAATAATTGATTTAAATCACAATTCTCTTCATAATTTAAAAAACAAAAAACAAACAAACAAACAAACACAACCCAAAAATCTGTAAGTATGGTGATGTACGTCTATGGTCCCAGCATTCTGGAGGTAGTCCCAGAACAGAAAGGAAGAACAGAAGTTCAAGGTCACCTTCAGCTATAGCTCAAAATAATAAGGACACCTGATCTAGACCCCAAATCTCAAGTAAGAAGGCTCCTCCACTCATAGAAGCATTTAAGAAATCAGTTTGTTTCAACAAACCATTTGAAGTTATTTTTCTCAATTGATTTATTTAAAAAATAAGGTAATGTTATATTACATTCAAATTCAGGTTTGATTGTTAGAACTCTTTATGCAGAAACCAATTCAGTACCATGTCCTGGTTAGCTTTCACCATTAAGTCAACTTGACTCAGCCTAGAGTCCTCTGAGAAGAGAATCCTCAGCTGAGGGATTGCCTGGATCAGTTTGGTCTGTGGGAATGTCTGTGAGGAGCTGTCTTGATTCCAAATTCATGGAGGAGGACCTAGCCCACTGTGGGTGACAGCATTTCTATGAGCATAAGCCAGTGAGTCAGCCAGAGAATGAGCCCAAATTCAATGTTCCATCTGGTTCTTGCCTCAAGAACTGAATTCCCTTAATGATGAATTGTGACCTGAATAAAGATAAAAGCCAAATAAACCCTTTTCTCCTCAGGTTGCTTTTGGTCAAAGGGTTTTATCAAAGTGGAAAAAAGGAAATAAGAAATGTATTTTTTAAAAAAAAGTCTTTGCATGTAGGCTTATGTGTTCCCTGAGAGGGATTCAACAGGTAGAATTTATTTGATCGTCCAGCACAATTCAGTCATGACAAATCATTCCATTTTTTCTCCCTCATCACCTTCCAGTGAAGTTTAAGTCACGTTTGAGCTGTGAAAAGGCACGTTTAGAAGGACTATTTTAAACCTCTGCTGATGGCACATGTTTGAAGTTGATGCTGACCATGCCTGGTGAATATAGAATACAGCTGCTTAAACTGTCCTCATGCTGAACAATAGTCTCATGAGGATGCTGAAGAGCTCATGAGACACCTCATGGCTTTTGAGTGTCTCACTCCAACTGGGCCACTGCTTTCACACTTGTCCTTCTCAAAACCCTCTATGTCACCTTCAAGCAGTACCAGTGACATGCAGCTTTATTGAATGGGGAACACTCGGGTTGTTTTCCCAATCCTAGTCCTCATAAGAGTTTGAGGAGTCTTCTCAAGGCATAGAGAATTTACCTAAGCAAGGTGTTGTACTCCATAAAGGCCAACAGTCATCAGTGTCCATGAGGCACACATCAGTGCAACACGCAAAGAAGATTTTGCCAAATAATACGATGATGTGAGATGGCTTTGAGTCCTGAGAGTTGTTGGAATTCAACATCAGAGACAAGAAAGGAAAGGTGGAAAAAAGATGTAGAATATGGGGCAAAAGATGAAACTGACACCCTCCAGTTGTGGTGGAGCAAAGTTTAATTGCTTTCTGGTCATTGGGTAAAGAATTAAAATCATTGGTATCCCACAAGCCCTTTGGGTTCCATCCCTAGCATGGAAAGAACAACAGCCAAGCTAGTGTTAACAGACCTAAGTCAGCCCCTCCACCTAGCTCCTGGCTCTTATTTCAGAAGCAGCCAATAGTAATAACTGACTCTAGATTTACTAAAAAAAAAATCACCATGCTTTAATTTAAATCAGAGACAACTTGAATCTGAAGGTTGTTAGTTTGAATTTATTTTAAAATAAAATAAATCCAGTTAAAAATCTGTAAATCAGATTTACAGATGCCCCAACATAGAGGTTGGAGCCCTTACCTTTAAAATATTCCACATCTTCTTACTTGTTTCTATCTCCAAAACTCAAGCCTCTACCTTTCCATCCTAGCCCTGGGTGATTCTTCCTCCTTTTCATCATCCTCATCCTCATCCTCCCCTTCATCTCCCTCTTCCTCTTTTTTCTCTTCCCCCTCCTCTTCCTCTTGTGCTAGGGACTAAAACCAGTACCTCACATGTGTTAAATATACACTATACCACTGAGCTCTATCTCCGCCCCCACAGAGCAGTCTAACTGGCCTCTTGAAGAGCTCCTATGTTTCTGTTAGTCTTTATTTCTCATTTGCTCCGATGTGTGGAAATATTAAACCACGAAAATATATATATATCTTTCTGGCCTTATAGATTTCCTGGCTGCTGCAGACCAATAAAGTAAGGCATAGAACAAAGGGGTCTCAGGATAGAAGCCGTTCATTCACATCTGCCTGCCCTTCACCTCCAAGATGAGATCGGAATTTTAGTCCAAGCTACTGCTCCAAGGAAGCAGGAGCCACTTCTCTCCAGCATCCATCCACTTTGCTTACTCCCCATGGACTCCGCCTAGAATAGATGCCTTGGGTGGAGACGTAGCACCAGCTACAGTGCATCCAATGTATAACAACTCAGACAATGCCGAGGGAGAGGCTGGGTCGGTAGCATTCTCTATAGCTAGATGGCATCTAGCTATAGCATCCATTCCCTCTTCATATCCCATGTGAAAAGTCAATGTCCTCAAAAGTGGACATTTTCCTATTCCTGTTGTCAGCTTCACTACATCTGGAATTAACTAAAACCCAAGTGACTAGGCGGGGCTGTGAGAGATTTTTTTCTTAATTAAGTCATTTGAGATGGGAAGATACGCCTTTAATGTGGACCACACTTTCTGCGGGCAAGCCTATATCGAGGACATGGGAGAAGGAAGCTCGTTCCCTCTTTACCTGCTTACTCTCCCTCTCCCTAGCAAGGCCATTCCTTTTCTGACTTTAGAGCCTTCTCCTTCAGGATTCTGGTTTATACAGAAGACCAGCTAAGACACCCAGCCACATGGACTGAACAACTACTGGATTCTTGGGCATTCTGTTGGTAGACAGCTCTTGCTGAACTGACGGGCTGGGCTACAGCTGTAAGCCACTTAATAAATCCCCTTTCCCTAGATAGGGTTGGCAATTTCTCTAGCCTCCACCCAACAGCTCCCTAGCAACCGTTGGCTAGCCACCTGCCAGGTGCTAGGGAACCTAGAGTATAAAGATGCTCAGCTATTCTGTCTCTGTGACTCTCTGGTTTTTTTCTTTCTCTAGATAGGGATAGGCAGACAGACAGACAGACAGATAGACAGACAGACAGATTCAGAGAACCCTGACAAATGCAAGTACATTCCAGCTATAATCTGCAAAGAATCCTAGCTATAATTATAATGTTTGATAGGCATGGTGCCTTTCTCTAAGACAACAGAATGCGCCCCTCTCCCATCGTTGTTCTTAATTTAAAAAAAAAAAAAAAGAAATTCCAGATTTTCATCTGCCCAAGTCATCTATGCAGAAGGTTGGTAATGACCAACTCAACATGAGCTCTCTGAAGCTGCTTTCATTGAAAGTCATTTTAAGCTGTGACTAGTAACCTGACACTTTGGCGGCTGAGGCAGGATGACCAGAGTTGGAGGGCAGCCTAGGTTGCTTAGTGAGATTCTATCTGAAACAAACAAAACAAAACAAAACAAAACAAACCGACAAAGAAAACTAACTGCAAGCAAGCAACGAAAATCATTTTAAAAGTTAATAAAAATAAACCACTGTGAGAAAAAGAAAACATCAGACCTTGAAGCCCTGGGCTGGAGAGACATTTCACTGTTGGGAGCACTTCCCCCTCTTGCAGAGGACCTGGGTTCAGTTCCCAGCACATCGTCAAGTGCTCAGAACCTCCTGTTACTCCTGAGGATCCAATGCCTCTGGCCTCACTAGAGTACACAGTGCCCGCGTGCACACACACACAGCTACACATAATTCAAATTAATAAAATTAAAATAACATGAAGGCACGTTTACTGGTTTACATCTGTAAGCTGAGCATTGAGGACTTAGGAAGCTAAGCGGGGTGATTATGGCCTCAAGCCTGAGCTACAGAGTTGAGGCTTCGTTTCAAAAAGAAACAAAGAAGCAAAGAAATAAGAAATAAAATTAAAGACATTGATAAATACAACTTCCAAGGCCTCCCACTAACAGCAATATGTACAAGTTTAGCATTGTAGTGAGTGAAATAATAGATGCTAATACTTGGAGTTTTAAAATTAACACAGGAGTCAAGCCTATACTAATAAAATAATTTTTAAATACGAAAGGGTGATTTTTACGGAGGGTTGTCAAGTAACAAATATACAAGTGATGATAATAATTTTTAAAATGTCAATCTGCAGGCAGCTCAGTAAATCGGATCATTCAAGAGTCACAGATGGAAGTATATTAAATCACCAAATGAAATATTAAAGAGTAACTTACTTCTGCCACCTAAGCCAGCTGTGCACAAATGACTAGTTATAGAGGCCCTGGCAGCTGGAGAAACAGGACACGCCTCTCAATGCGTGTGAACAAACTTAATGTCACTACTAATGGGAGAAACCAATATATCCCCCAGAACCTGCTGCAATACTCTGAAAACAATACAACACCCATGGCGTTTCCCTGCCAAAAATATTTAACCTCAATTTAATCATGGGGCGAGGATCAGGCAAATCTAAATCCAGTACTATTCAGCAAAGGAAGTGGCCTGGGAGGTAGTGACATATCAGTGCCCTGGGCTCTACTTGTAAAAAGTGGACTCTCCAGGGCTAACAGAGAGGAAAGACATAACAAGCAAGCATACCAAGTGTAGCAACAACAAAACAAATTAAGAAACTGGGACAAAAATGTGGCTGGGACAAGGAAATTTGAATGTTAGGCAACAATGCCTAGTAATGTCCTATCTCCTGTGTGATATTGTAATTTTGGTTATTTAGAAAAACTGACTTTCAGCACATGGCATGGAGGCCCATACCTATAATCCCAACTCTTGGGAAGTTGAGTCAAGAGAATGGAAAGTTCAAATCCAGCTTGGTCACCACAGTGACTTCTCCTCTCAAGAAAACAGCAAAGCTCAGACTAACACTTAGAACACCTGTCAATCTAGCATAGACATAGACAGATAGATAGATAGATAGATAGATAGATAGATAGATAGATAGATAGAGAGAACGAGGCAGACAGACAGATAGACAGGTTCAGAGAACCCTGGCAAATACAAATATGTTCCATCTATAATCTAAAATGGTTTTTGCCTTTTACCAGCTTAGTACAGGGACACACACACACACACACACACACACACGAGATTGTACTGTCTTGGTTCCTAGATTTAAAATGTTGTTTGATCACAGTAAGTTTAGAGAATAAACACATACTATTAATAAGGGAATTCTATTTTATATCTATTAGCAAGCTAAGAGGCTTTTTCTTACATTTGTTCCTTCGAGCTCCCTCAGCTCCCAGGGTCCACAGCGACTGTAGTTTATTTTAAAGCACCTTGAAAAGAGAGCTTCCTCCTGTCCTCCTACCCCTTTCTTCCCTATTACTTGGTGTCAGAAGGTGCTGGGCCTTAGGCTGAGTTCTCCTAGAGAGACAGAGCAGCCCTCCCTCATAAGGATTTGCTTAAAGATGCCCTTTAATGAGGTCTGCCTACTTCTCTATTTCTTTCCTTTCTGGAGACCATAGCAGGGTAAGTAATGGCATGTAAATAAGTTCTAAGCAT
>JADRCD010154432.1:0-17207 GCA_019843815.1 Montemys delectorum | reverse complement strand
TGCTTTATATTCCTACAAGCAATGCCTGATGACTCTTTTTTCTCCAAATCTTCATCAGCGTTTAATTGCTTTCTGAAAGATGGCCATTTCAATGGGGTTACATGAAATTCTCATGACTTTCAATTTGTAAATCTCTAATAGACACTGATTCTAAATTTTTTTCAAATGTTTATTGGCCATTTATAGTTGTTTTGATTTTTTGTGTAGTTATTTTGTTTAGTTTTGCTGTTGTTATTTGGGCTTAGTACTTTGAATAGTGTACATATAATTCTGCCAGATGAATAGCAAACAAATATTTTCTCCCATTCTGCAGTCTCTGTCTTCACTGAAAAAGTGTTTGTTGTGTAGAAGCTATTTAATTTCATATGGACCTATTTGGTAATTATAGGTACTATTCATTAAATAAATTGTGTCCTGCTCAGATTGCTCTTACCTATGCCTAACTTATTTTCTCTTCTTTTTCTTTTAATAGTTTCAGTCATATACTTTCATTATGGAATTTGATTCTTTTGGGCTGCATTTTTGAATATGGTAATAACCAATGATCAAGTTTGGTGAGAGAGAGAGAGGCAGACATGCACACACACACACACACACACACACACACACACACACAGAGAGAGAGAGAGAGAGAGAGAGAGAGAGAGAGAGAGAGAGAGAGAGAGAGAGAGAGAGAGATTTGTTGTCATGAGTGAAGCTGGGCACATGTGAGTGAAGTTGGCTGTGTGAGTCCAGGTGTTGATGCCCTGTGTCTCCCACAATTGCTGTCCACCTTGTCTTTAGAAATAGAGTCTCTTTGAACCTGTAGCATGAAGGTGTTGCTTGACTGCATGGCCAGCAAGCTCCAGGTATCCTCTCTTTCCTGCTTCCCTAGAGCTTGGATTACAAAAGGGGATAGCAGCATCTGCCATTCTATATATGCGTTGGATATGGAACTCAGTTATTCTGTTTGTCTTACAAGTGTTTATGGAATGAGGCCTTGCCCCAGCCACATGGTTTTATTTCTATATAAGGAAACCTCTATTACAAAACAGGAGTTGTTGAAGGGGCTGTTTCACTTTTCAATGGTATACTTTTGCACCTTTTCCACAATACATCCTTTAGGTGCATAGTTTTATAGCTGATATTTTTATTCAATTCCATTAATATCCATGTCTGTTTTTATGTGTCACACTGCTTTTCTCATGTCTCTGTAGTATAACTTGACATCTAGTACACTGACAGTCCCAGTATTAATCATTTTGCTGGATTGCTTTGACAACACAAGCTTTTCCTTGCTTCCCTGTGAATTATAAGATTGTTTTCCTTTTAGTTTTATGGGCTTAGTACCGAGTTTATGATAAAATTTTAATTTAAAATAGTAAGATAACAACAAATGTATGTGTTTATAAGCAGTATCCTTCTTTTCATTTATTTCTCTCTGTATTTAGCCTTAAGCAGTTTGATTTTTTGAGATTATATTTTAATAAAACAAAATGCTATAAAACAAAATGAAAAGTAACACATTTAAGTTACGCAAAACAAACAGGAGGGAAAAAAAGCTCAAAAGACGATGAGATCTACAGAGACTCAATATTCAAGATTACCCATGAAAACTTTAAACTAGTAGTCATAGCTTACACACAGAGGACCTGTGCATGTATTTAGTTAATATGAGTTCATAGGACCTTTCATCATTCTTGGTGTCCTCTACTTCCTTTTTCTCGTTTATTCTTTTTACCCCCCTCCTTTGCAGGATTATCTGAGCCCCAAGAAAGGTATTTGTTGAAGATGTACTGTTTAGGGTTGGATGTTCCAAGGTCTTTCAATCGCGGTATACTGTTTGCCTACGGGTCTGTCTGTTCCTGTCTGCTTCAGGAGAAAGCTTCTCCGATGATGACCACTCAAAGCATCTATAAATACAACACAATGTCACTAATAGTCATTTTATTGTTATAGTATTTTTAAGACCAGCAGTTTCTGGGTTTATCTTAGGTTCCTGAGCTATCTAGTTTCTGGTTCTCCTCAAGTTTGTGTTCCATGTCATGGAGTAAGCCCTAAGCCAAATTAGTTATTGATCAGTCACTCCCACATGCTTACTGCCGTTGTTGCTCTAGTGTATCTTTCAGGCAGAACATCATGGTAAATCTAAGAGTGTGTACCTGGCTTATTTTTGTAGCATACAGAGTAACCTCCTGTACCCACAATGTCAGAATACAGGTGTGAAGGTCCTATGTAAGCACCAGTTTGACTTCTCCTTGTTTGAAGAGTAAGGTTGGTGAAATTCAGATGGACATTGCATAATGGCTGTAAATTCCTTTGATGGTAATAGCCATTGCACATTAAAATTCATATTTCACATTATACTATAAATATATATGCATATGTATATATATATATATGTATACATATATATTATACATGTATTTACCAAACATATATAACACACATGCATATGCATGCATATATTTGGGAGTGTTCATTTTGTTTTACATTCAAATTACATTTTGCAATCCCTGAGTATGAGGAAACATTCCATCTTCTAATGTCTCCTTCAAGCTTCAACATTTAAAAATTTTTACTACATGGCTCTTTAATTTTCCTGGGTAAGTTTAGTTTTAGGTAGTTTTTTTTTTTTAAGATAACTGTAAATTACATTATGTCATTATATTCGTGATTTTATTCTCAGCATGATTTTGAGATTGTGGAGGTTAATGATGTTTTAATGTTAATTTTGTATCTTTCCTTTTCATCAGACCTAGGAGTTTTATGGTCAGGGTTTTATCTGCTTTTCTCTATGGAACCATTACTTAAACTAATGTTCCTTTCATTTCTGTTTAGCTTCTGTTTTTTTTTTTTTTTTTCATTTTTTTCACTTGTATTCTTTTCATCTCCTCTTGTCTTATTGCTACAGCTCAGACTTCAAGCGCTATCTTTAATAATGAAAGATAAACTATATGGATTCCTGTTGCTTTATTGATTTTGTAGTGTATTCTTAATTTGTTTGTGTATTCTCTGAGCAAGGTTGATGTTTTTCTGTACCATTATGTCAATGTTTATGCTTTTCTTCTGTGGTGAGACAGTCTTCAATACTTTCTATAGCACCAGCTAACTGGCCTTCAATTCTTTCGTTATGTTTTAACCAATGGGATCTTTTTCCTTCCTTCATATATGATAGCCTGTGTTTCTGAGTTATGACAGTTTGGGTTGGCAGTTGTCATATGTGATTTCAAAGCATTCCTGGCTTTGAATGCTGGTGCTCAGAAGTCTGTTCTTATTTTGATAGACCTTCCTTTTCTTGTGATGTGATATTCCCTTTTGCTATTTCATATTTCTATTTCTATTTATGTTTCTTTATATGTAATGTTTTGACTGTATCATTTGAGAATGTTCTTCTTTGGTCTTATCTACAAAGTTTTTTAAATTTTCTCTTTATTAAATTGAAATATCTTTCCTTAGGAGTAAGACATTTTCCACAATAATTTTATTGATAATATAATCTATTGTTAGTATGATATTCTCTAGGTTTGTGACTTTGTAGACTTGTTATACTCATAAGGTCTATATATTTTAAATATTATTTGGTTATGTTTCTATTCCTTTACCCTGGACCTTGTTCGAGTGTTCTAACTACTCTACCTTCTTTTTAACAATCATATTGTCCTCTGCTTGATACTCTATGCTGTTGAGGGCATCCATAGACCTTTTTGTTGACCTTACTGAATTTTTCATTTGCATTATCTCAGTGTTTACCAAACATGCTTTTCTTGTTGAATTTTACTTTCATAATGAGTATTGACTTTGTTATTTCAATCAGCTGTTTCTTTGTGATGTCTTAAGATACACTTAGAGGTTTGTTTATACGTAACCTCTTTGATTTCTTCAACATTCTTATAATCATTATTTAAACTCTAGTATTTCATTGGATTACTCCAACATGCAGTCATTCTTGTGGGATTGACAATCTTCTTTTTTGTTTTGTTTTGTTTTTGTTGTTGTATTGTATGTATTTATTTATTTTTATTAGATGTTTTCTTTATTTACAATATCTCCTTTCCCAGGTTCCCCTCCAAAAAAAAAAAAAGAAAAAAAAGAAAAAGAAAAAGAAATAAAATTAAAAAAACCAAAAACTAAAACAATCCCCTGTTCTCTCCCCCTCCCCCTGCTCACCATCCCATCCCTTCCTGATTACTGACCCTGATATTACCCTACACTGGGGCATAGAACCTTCACAGGGCCATGGCCCTCTCCTCCCATTGATGACAAAAAAACCTAGGATAGCCAAAACGATTCTCAACAATAAAGGAAGCTCTCTGGTGGAATTACCATCCCAGACCTTAAGCTGTACTACAAAGCAATTGTGAGAAAAACTGCACGATATTGGTACAGTGAGAGGCAGGTAGATCAATGAAATAAAATTGAAGACCCAGAAATGAACCCACACACCTATGGCCACTTGATCTTTGACAAAGGAGCTAAAACCATCCAGTGGAAAAAAGACAGCATTTTCAACAAATGGTGCTGGCTCAACTGGCAGTTAGCATGTAGAAGAAGGCAAACTGATCCATTCTTATCTCCTTGTACTCAAGTCTAAGTGGATCAAGAACCTCCACATAAAACCAGATGCACTGAAACTAATAGAAAAGAAAGTGGGGAAGAGCTTCAAGCACATGGGCACAGGGGAAAATTTCCTGAACAGAACCCCATTAGCTCATGCTCTAAGATCAAGAATCAACAAATGGGAATTCATAATATTGCAAAACTTCTGTAAGGCAAAAGACACTGTCAATAGGACAAAAGGCAACTGAGTGGAGCCGGCCCGCAGCTCCACAGGTCTGGGCTCTCTCAGAATGGAGGTTTACAAAGGACCTGGAAAATAAGAGGGGTGGAGAAACAAAGAGATGGAAGCCAAGTAGCTTATCAAGGCTTCAATTTACTTAGGGACATTTTGAGCTTTTAAAGTCACACGTGAAAGACCCCCATAGCTGGGGAGACCCTCACTCAAGTCTCGGGATGACGCAACCACCCAATAACTCACAAGAGACCTATCTTGATGCAACAGTATGAGGTTTAATCAGGGGGAGAAGGGGAAGCCAGTATACTGTGGTGGAGCCATAACCCTTGCAGGGGGCAGAGGAGCAGGAGCACAAGAAGTGGGGAGTATTTAAAGGAAAAAACCACAAACTAGGGGGAGTGAGGGGGAATTCCAACCCAAGGTATTCAGTCAGTTAGGGAGGGGGAACATATTCATTTTAGGAATGTAATCTTCATCTACCAGTGGGCAAGGTGGAGAGCCCCGTGAACCAGTTGACCCTCATTCCTAGTTCTTCCCTCATTGTGGATCAGTCAGGAGGGGCAGGTCTCGGGAACCAGAGCCCTAAGGCTCTGAGTTAGCCAAGTTCCTGGAACCCAGAGCTCTGAACCGGCTGACCTGCATTCTTAGTTCTGCTCAGTCTGCGAGGGGTCATAAAAACTTATTTTATACCTTTCATACTTTTCACAGGTAAAAACTGAAACCGAAATCTCCAGGTACAAGACATAAGCATAACATAAACACTTCAGCAGAAATCAGACACCAGAGTCTCTGGCAGCCCAAAGTCCCCAAGCAGGTAGGTGTCACTTCCAGGCTGCTGTCTTCAAAGGGGAACTGTCAGTGTAGCAGGCCATTGTTTAGCCCCGCAGGTGGCCGCCTCTAGGCACAGGATGTCAGTCCTCCGGTTGGGGGGAGCCAACAGGCAACCAACAAATTGGGAAAAGATCTTTACCAACCCTATATCTGATAGAGGGCTAATATTCAATATATACAAAGAACTCAAGAAGTTAGACTCCAGAGAAACAAGTAACCCTATTAAAAAGTGGGGTACAGAGCTAAACAAAGAATTCTCAACTGAAGAATACCAAATAACAATATTCTGAGGCAAGTTTTCTGGTGTTTTCACATCTTCCCCCCAAAACTTGAACATTTGGGGATTAGTCACTGGGTTATATTTACTAGTTTTATAGTCACTCCTTTCTTTGGGAGAAAGGGTTACAATGTTTAAGAAGAAAAGGTTATAGTGTAATTGAAGTATTGTTTTTCTATGCTATACTTGCATGCACAGCACAAGATTCAGTCTTTACTACTCCCATAACAACAGATTCTTGTCCGGTAAAATTGTCACTATAAAGACCCACAATGGATATAAAGAAAATATCAAATAATAATATTTTCCAAAACACCAATTGTTTTAGCAAGTGAAGAAACACTAATAGTACCATGTATTGAGATGCTGGTCACTGTGACTGAGTGTAAATGGAAAAAACTGAGTATGGATAATGTTGTTTATCAAGCTGATGCAGAATGTAGAAAAGGGAAAAGAAGTTAAAGGAGAATATGGTACAGACAAGAGATTGGGGAGGGAATCTGGCCTGTGGGGAGGGTAGTGAATGAATATGATCAGGTAAACAGATTATTCCCGTTTTCATGAGACTGAGACATGGAGACAAGCAAAGAAAAATTTTAAGAAAGTAAAATAGTTTTGTCCATTATTGTAGATTCTTACAAAATTTATGTTGCTAAATAAAATACATGAAACAAAATATGTATAACATGCATAGTGGTGTATAGAGACAGTGTGTACAAGTTTGTAGATTTTATGCATATTCATATTTAACTGTGTCTACTTTTGTTTTCAGAATTTTTCAAAATGAGCTGAAATGTTTTTAATGTCTACGGGAAATAAAGACTTGTAGGATATTCAAATTCTATACTGGCTCCAAGGACACAAAAAACTGAGTAAGAGAATTTGAATTTCATGGATTTTAGAAAGGTGCTATTATAATGAACATGAGTGCAGAAAAGAAGAGTGAGGTACAATTATTAAGGGTGAGGACTGTGTGAAGCTCTATAGATGGAGGTAGAAGAGCTGTAAAGTGATTTCTGGATTCACAAATTGACTACACCTAGAGCTGAAAGACCAGATAGTAACTTGAAGAAAAATTCTCTCAGTGAATGAACGCAGGATTTTGCTATATAGAAATCCATGTTGCCAGAGATCACACTGAAAGTGTTTGGAGAATAGGGAAGGTGTACATACAGCTGAGATGCAGTATCTGTGCTTAAAATACAGGAGCAAGTATGTTCATCAGCCACGGAAAGCAATGTGCCGTTCCTGGCAGCCCTAGTGAGACTGGAGCTCAGTACAGGAAATACACTTTCTAATAGAACAAAATTTCTTTAAAATGAATAAATTTACCAATACTTCATAAAATAATGTTCTCAGATATTTGTACACATAATGTGTGAACACATATTTACTTATTATTTATTTCAATTAATGGTTAAATATTAGAAGTTTATCAGAGATTAATCATTTTGAGTTTCATATTATTGAAAATATTGAAAAAATTCAAAATACAATTCCAAAAATAAGCTAACATCATTATGCAATTTTTAGCTTAATAGGTACCTTGACAACCTTATTGCTCTTTGCTTCTTTAATGGACATAGAACTGTGGTGGAATTAACTATTGATTTTGAAATGTGAAGTGATAGTTAACAGGAGGCAAGTTAATGGATAGAGTTGTATAATAATGGTTCAGTAAATCTCCTTGAACATAGAATATAACAGATTTTATTTAGTACCTTGAAAATACAGAGATAAAAAAACATAGTTCTCTGCTTTGGGGTATGATTAATGACCTCTGTCTTTGGTGGCATTAAGAACAGAGTGAAGGCTTAGCTATCAAAGATTGCATGCATCATTCAAGAAGGGAATTGAAGTGAGTAGAATTCCCCCAGAGACAGTAGAACATCTTAAGAAAAATAGCACTGAAAATTCAATAGTTGGATATCTTGTAAGTAAAATAATCAAGTGTAATGAATTATTGCAAACTGAAAACCAAAAGCAAATAATAGTTTTCTTTTTAGTTTTAAGCATAAAAAAATAATTGATTAGCCAAACAATGTACCATAATCTGAAAACATAAACAAGGACAAGAATATGCAGCTTACAAAACAGCAGTTTAATAAAATTAAATCAGAAACTACCCTTAACCTTTAAAATAATGCTGCATCTTTTAAACATTAATACGTAATTTAAAATGAAAAACAACAAGTAGAAAGAACATTTTCAAGGACAAACTATGTACTGTATATGAGTGAATGTGAAGCTTTAACCATGTTGTTTCAGATTATGATGAATAAAATTAGTTTAGGAATAACAAAATAGTCAATTTCATTCTAGGTGATTATAAAAATCATACATTTACCAAGACTTGAAAGAAGATTCAGTAGGTAAGAGGATTGGCTGGCCATCCGGAAGATGAATGTTCAACTTCCAGCACTCACATGGCTACTCACTACTATCTGTTCAGTGGCAGGCGATCGGATGCTTTCTGCTGGCTTTCATGTTGTGGAGAGTTGTACATGCAATGGAAACACCCATACACATAAAATACAGACAAATACATTTTCCAGAAAATTCTGCCAGAAAGTCCTCACAGTAATCCAGATCACTGATGAGAGAGAATGGTTTTCATTTTTTTTCTGCCGTCAGGTCTGACAGCAATAAAACAAACTGTAATTTTTGTACATTAGTTTAGTCAAATTATTCTGTTACAAAAAGTATAGCTATAATTTTAAAGAAATCCTCAGTTATCTGTGTCCACTAAAGGCTGTCAGGAGACTGAAAGTGATACTGATATAACAATGGTCTTATGTTATAGAAGGTGGTACCCACATTTGGGTTTTTAAACTCTTATTTTCTTCCAAATTTTAATCATAAAAAAAAAATGCCAGTTGAACCAGCACCATTTGTTGAAAACTATGTCTTTTTTCCACTGGATGGTTTTAGTTCTTTTGTCAAAGAGTAGGTATTCTTTTTTTTTTTTTTTTTATTAGATATTTTCTTTATTTACATTTCAAATGATATTTCATTTCCCAGTTTCCCCTCCAAAACAACAAACAAACAAACAAACAAAAAAACAAAACAAAACCCTGTTCCCTCCCCTCTCCCCCTGCTCACCAACCTACCCTCTCCTACTTCCTGGCCCTGGCATTACCCTATACTAGGCATAGAACCTTCACAGGACGAACAGCCTTTTCTCCCATTGATGACAGACTAGGCCTTCCTCTGCTATACATATGCTGCTGGAGCCATGATTCTCACCATGTATAGTCCTTGGTTGGTGGTTTAGTCCCTGGGAGCTCTGAGGGTACTAGTTAGTTCATATTGTTGTTCATCCTAAGGGGCTGCAAACCCTTCACCCCTTCTTTGGAGCCTCTTAGGGAGACATTTTACTGATCTTCCTGCCTGTCTCTGTAAGAATACCATGCAGTTTTTATCACTGTTGCTCTGTATTAGAGCATAAGGTCAGAGATTGTGATTCCCCCAGAAGTTCTTTTATTGTTGAGAATAGTTTTTGCTATCCTGAGATTTGTTTTTCCAGATGAATTTGAGAATTGCTCTTTTTAACTCTATGAAAAATTGAGTTGGAATTTTGGTGAGGATTGCATTGAATCTGTAGATTGCTTTCAGCAAGATGGCCATTTTTGCAATATTAATCCTGTCAATCCATGAGCATTGGAAATCTTTCTATCTTCTAAGATCTTCATCAATTTCTTTCTTCAGACACTTGAAGTACTTGTCATACAAATCTTTCACGTGTTTGGTTTGGGTAACATCAAGGTATTTTATACTATTTGTGAATATTGTAAAGGGTGTCATTTCCCTAATTTCTTTCCAAGCCTGTTTATCCTTTGAGTAGAGGAAGGCTACTGATTTGTTTGAGTTAATTTTATATCCAGCCACTTTGCTGAAGTTGTTTATCAGGTTTAGGAGTTCTCTGGTGGAATTTTTGGAGTCACTTAAGTATACTTCATAGCATCTGCAAATAGTGATATTTTGACTTTTTTCTTTTTAATTTGTATCCTTTTGAACTTCTTTCATTGTCTAATTGCTCTAGCTAGGACTTCTAGTACTATATTGAATAGGTAGAGAGAGAGGGGGCAGCCTTGTGTAGTCCCTGATTTTAGTGGGATTCCTTCAAGTTTCTCTCTAGTTTGTTGTTGGCTACTGGTTTGTAGTATATTGCTTTTACTATGTTTATGTATGGGCCTTGAATTACTGATCTTTCAAAGATTTTAAACATGAAGGGCTTTTGAATTTTGTCAAATGCTTTTTCAGCATCTAATGAAATGATCATGTGTTTTTTTTTCTTTGAGTTTGTTTATGTAGTGGAATACATTGATGGATTTCCATATATTGAATAATCCCTGTATTCCTGGGATCATGATAGATGATTGTTTTGATGTGTTCTTGGATTCTGTTTGTGAGAATTTATTTTTACATCAATATTCATAAGGGAAATTGGTCTGAAGTTCTCTTTCTTTGTTGGGTCTTTGTGTGGTTTAGATATAAGTGTAATTGTGGCTTCATAGAACTAATTGGGTAGTGCTTCTTCTGTTTCTGTTTTGTGGAATAGTATGAAGAGTATTCTTATTGTGTCTTCTTTGAAGGTCTGATAGAATTTTGCATGAAAACTATATGGTCCTGGGCTTCTTTTGTTTGGGATACTTTTAATGATTTCTATTTCTTTAGGAGTTATGGGACTGTTTAGATCATTGATCTGATCCTGATTTCACTTTGGCACCTGGTATCTGTCTACAAAATTGTCCTTTTCTTCCAGATTTTCTAGTTTTGTTGAGTACAGGCTTTTGTAGTAGGATCTGATGATTTTTTTTTAAATTTCCTGGGTTTCTGTTGTTATGTCTCCCTTTTCATTTCTGATTTTATTAATTTGGGTACTCTCTGTGTGCCCTCTGGTAAGTCTGGGTAAAGGTTTATCTATGTTGTTGATTTTCTCAAAGAACCAGCTCCTGGTTTTGTTGGTTCTCTGTATAGTTCTTTTTGTTTCTACGTGATTGATTTCTGCCATGAATTTGATTATTTCCTCCTGTCCACGCCTCTTGGGTGTAGTTGCTTCTTTTTGTTCTAGTGCTGTAAGGTGTTTTGTCAAGGTGCTAATGTATGCTCTCTCCAGTTTCTTTATGTAGGCACTTGGAGATCTGAGTTTTCCTCTTAGCAGTGCTTTTATTTTTTTTTCCCATAAGTTTTGGTATGATATGCCTTCATTTTCATTAAATTATAAATGGTCTTTAATTTCTCTCTTTCTTCCCTTCTTGACCAAGTTATCATTGAGTAGAGTGTTATTCAGCTTCCATGTGTATATGGGATTTTTATTGTTTTTGTTGTTATTGAACACCAGCCTGAGTTCTTGGATATCTGATAGTAAGCCTGGGATCATTTCAATCTTCTTGTATTTGTTTAGGCCTGTTTAGGTGCTGAGAAGAAGGTATATATTCTTACAATCTTTTCTTTTAGGATGAAATGTCCTATAGATAACTGTTAAATCCATTTGGTTCATAACTTCTGTTAGTTTCAAAGTGACTTCTACTACTTGGATTCTGGAGACAGAATTCAGTTTGCCAGCTTGGAGCCAAGTGCCTATACCTGCTAACCAGTCTTATCACCCTCACGACCATTTTCCTTTACATGAACAATACTACTTTATTACTATTTTAAAGAATACAATTGGGGATAGGGAAATAAAAGTGATATACATATCATTAATTTCTAAAAATTTTAATAAATATTTGTTTAAGGGAAAAGTCAAATGTGTTTTCAAAAATTTTTCATGATGAATTCAAGAAAAAATAACAATAACATAACCTGAAAAAATAATTAATATTTAAATTTATTAGTATCAATTATAAATTTTATAATCATAGGCTATTAAAGAATGCTATTAAGCCAATGAGCAAGAAGAATAAGAGGAAGCAGTCACACATTTGTATGTCAGAGTAGTTAGTGCAGTGATAATCAGGATAAGCACAAGAGCCTAAGGTTGACTGTCAGGAACTTCACTGATATATAAGAGGCCAGAGTAGGTCTCCATCTAGACATGACAGTTTCTAACAAGTATCATATCTGATGGTCAGAGGAGGTAGGTGCTCTCTTGTCTGGTTTAAAGATTTTCTATTTCTCCTTCTCTGGTGTACATTTTGCACAGGTCATCTATTTTAGAATGTTTTTCATGCTTGATCATTGTTTTATATTGTATATTTTTCTCTCTGAAAACAAATCTCTTGAAGGGAATGTCTGTTGTCTTTCCCCCTTTCATTATTTTCAACAATGTTTGGTTAAAACTATAATGAGATTGTTTCCTGCTTTGCAACTCTCATTTCAGTCTGATGAGTTTTTCCTGTCTCTGTGTTAATATATACATTCAGAACTATGCATTCAACTCTTATATTAAAACTTCCTGGCATGAATAAATTGTAAAAGTGCATTCATTAAATTCTCATATTAAATCAAGGCACAACCTATGATAGTCTCTTTAAAACCCCTTTGGCAGCAGAAGTACACATAAATACCATTTGATTCCTTCTTCCCTCTGCTTGAGGATTAGACAGGCTGTACAAAATGCTTCACCATTTTATCTGAGCAAAACCAAAACTACACTGAATTATTTTGAGTTAGCAAGATCTCCTCATTACTGAAATACTTTATTATTTTTGGTGTCATTACTTTCTGTAATACTCATGCTTTTTATAGCTTTAATTTGAGCAACTGTGAGGAATCATTATATTTGTAAAGCCAAGATAGTCAAAGAGATAAGAAACCAAATTAAGCAAACTTCTGAATTAAGAAGAAAATGATAGCTGTATTTCTGGTAAAGAAATTAAGTATAATGAAAATACAGCTCACAAAATTATCTTTCTGAAAACAAATTTGATTAGGTCACTTTACTGATTAAAAAAAAATACAGTGATTCTCTATTGCCTAGAGCAGTTTTCTATATGTAGCATAAAACTTTTCACATAATCATACTAATAAACAGTGGTAAACAAGTCCTGTGATTATATAGATCTTCAGGTCTTATTAAGTTAGTGATATGTTAATTCTAAAATATACCTTAAATAATAATGTTTGCAGTATAGAACTGTTTACAAGGTAAACTAAGTATAAATTAAAGTCTGTGTTCATTCATTACATTGTCAGATATCATTTTGTTTAACTTTTGCTACAGTTCATCTTGCCCGGGCTACCAAGAGTCTGTAATAAACATCAGACATCAATAGCTGGCAAACAAAATAAATTCTCTTTTTTGATGACTATTTTTTTTGTTGTAACACAGAGACTAACATTAACCTAGTATTTATAGCTGATTTTACACAGCAGTACTAATACATAGACAGCCCACAAAGCTTAATTTTAATTATATTTTTAGAGAGTAGCTCTGTCTTTTGATATATCAACTCTTATAATAATAAAATTCTAAACAACTAACAATCTAGTCAAGCTAAGCATCTTTAGCACACAGTTATTGGTTTGAGACATTTTCACATATCTCTGAATTTTTGTCATGGAGCTGTTCTATTTAATTTTCCAAATGCTTTCTTACTTTGAAAAGAAGGGTACTGTTTGTGATTTTCATGGAGCTATCAATATAGCTATCTGGGTAGAGAAACAAATACAACTGCTAGGTATTTAATTCCAAGAGAAGATGGGGGAAGATGCAGAGATGCGGCAAGAATAGTTACTTATGGGAATGTTTGAGTGGGACATTCGCAATGCTAACAGGATAATAAGTGCCCTTGTTTACATATTTATTTCAGGATAATGATTGTTAAGGTCACTATCATTTTATAAAATAAGTAACATACATCTGCACTTGTATGTTTTGCTGAAAGTGATATTGTTCTCATATAACTTAGAAATGGAATTAAATGTATCAGGTTATAATGTCTCTATTAGCAATAACAGAAATCTCAAAGAATTATTAACAATGTAATAAGCCAAAAAGAATATTTATCATGTCTTGTCATGATAAAAAGTAACATTTTTTTCTCACATAATTGAATTTCATTTTTTAAACACTAATTGCAACTTACAGAAGAGATTATTCTCTGTAACTGTTGGACATTGCATTTGGAAAAGTTGTTATGGTCATACTTAAATTGTGCACATTTGTTTGAAGGGGCTACTAGTACTAAATAAATTGAACAAAATATATTATGCATTGCTAGAAGAAAGATCGTTGAGTTAACAGAAGTTTCTACAATTTTAAAATACTTATGCTTAAACACGATAGCCCAGAATAGAAGCCAGAAATTTTTTTCTTTATAGATCCAGATTTTTTTTAACTGTATGCTTTATGAGCTATATAATTGCCCAAATATTCAGTTATGATACAACAGTAATCACAAGTGAATTGGAAATCAATTTATAGTATGGATACATTCTAATAAAACCTGTTTAAATAAAAATTATTGATGTTCTAGAGTTAGTTAAAACATTGAGTAGCAAGCCGGGGTGGTGGCACATCCTTTAATCCCAGCACTTGGGAAGCAGAAGCAGGTGGATTTCTGAGTTCAAGGTCAGATTGGTCTACAGAGTAAGTTCCAGGACAGCCATGGCTACACAGAGAAAGCTGTCTTGAAAAACAAAAACAAAAACAAAACAAAACAAAACAAACAAAAAAAAAATTGAGGAGCTTCAATATGTCAGTGATCCTGTATGTGTATATGATGCCATGACTAACTTTAGCATGAATTCAGTGTATTTATTTATTCACTAAAAACTAGATTGAGCACCTTTTCTGCATCAAACATAGTGTTCAGAATCCAAGATTATTTGAATAGTCCTAGAGGAGAAACATCATGTTACAGTTTCCCCAAATATTATTAGGTTTAAATAGATTCCTCAGGTGAAGCACTGGACAAGTGACTTGCTGGTCTCTCAAATATATAAGATGACCACAATAGCCTGAAAGCCACAAAAAAAAAAAAAAAAAAAAAAAAAAACTTCTGATTGCTGTTAGGGAAGTTTAAATATTTATGTTCTAAGGTCTACATTTATACTCAATTTTCAGAATATATCCAAGATACTTGTCTACCATAACTTATGAGGCATTTACTTTATTTCTATTTATTAACATTTATTTTTAACAGTAATATAAACATATATTAATATATAAAATACTTTCTATCCAATTATATTTTATATGAATTAATGTTGCTTGTATGTATGATATATGCCATATGTGGTACTACTGTCCACAGAGGCCAGATAATGTCACTATTTCTGGAAACAGAGTTACATGTGGTTCAAGGCCATGATGTAGGTTCTGGGAACTTAACCAGGATATTCTGAAAAAAAACAAGTGTTCTTAACTATTGAGAGTTTTTTCAGGTCCTGGTATGTCAGTATTTATATTTTATTAATGTGTGGTTTTCAAACATAAACTATTACTAATTGTGATATTTTTGATCCTGAGAACCATTACAAAGACAAGCTCAACAGGAAATTGAGCCTTTCAGAATTAATATGTAGCAGTATATACAGAACCTGAACATCCTATAATGGAGTGAACAATACAGATTTCTTGAACAATCACCCTTATTTGATGGAGCTTTTCATTTATTAAGCCACCTTTCTGTTATCCCTGTTTCTGTAATTCCTCACATTTATACCTATAAATTCCACTAATAAAATCATATTTCAGTGGCCTAGACTCTGATAGAATTCATTTTATTGTTTGAGATTTATGAAATTTTTCCTCATCTACCTCAGAATATGTACACAATGAAGTTTCCACTCAAATAAATAAGAGAATTAAAAATGAGTTTCGGGGAACTAGTTGCACAGTTCCTGCTATGTGTTGTGAGACATTCAAAAGAGTTAGAGATTGTGAAAGGAGTGTCCACAGGGGCCTTCCAGTTAGGTATCATTTTCCCTATGTGAGTTCCTATTTGCTCTAGTGGTACCATGTTCCTTGCATTAAGTATTAGTGGTTTGTGAAGAATGCAGTCATACTTTGAAGGAACTTGGCTGAGGCAAGTCTATTATCTAAATACACATCTGTCTTCTTCATTAAGCACAGAAATCTGGGTTATGAAATAAAGAAATAGGGCCTCAGGAATTGCAGGGGAGTCTCAGGGCTGCAGGGACAGGAGCCTCTCAGCTTCCGAGTGAGTGACACAGCTGGATCAGCTACCATCTCTGCCCCCTCCCTGCTAGGGGAGAACTTCCCTCCAGGGCGGGCTTCAGCCCCAGGAATCAGGCAGGACCAGCTGGGAGGCACAGGTCTCATGAGTGGAAGGGGAATTGCAGGGCAGCAAGGAAAGGTCAAGCTCTAAGACACCAAGAACTTCTAACAACAGAGAACAAGAGATGGCGAAAGGCAAACTCAAGAATCCTACCAACAGAAACCAAGACTGCTTGGCTTCACCAGAACCTAGTACTCCCACCTCAGCAAGCCCTGGATATCCCAAAACACCAGAAAAGCAAGATTTGGATCTAAAAACTCATCTCAAAATGCTGATAGAGGAACTTAAGAAGGACATGAATAACTTCCTTAAAGAAATACAGGAGAAAACAGAAAAAGAGGTACAAGTCCTTAAAGAGGAAACAAAAAAATCCCATAAAGAATTACAGGAGATCACAAGTAAACAAATAGAAGCCCTTAAAGAGCAAACCCAAAAATCCCTTAAGGAATTGCAGGAAAACACAAACAAACAGGTGAAAGAACTGAGTAAAACCATTCAGGACCTAAAAATGGAAGTAGAAACAATAAAGAAATAACAAAAGGAGACAACCCTGGAGTTAGAAATCTTAGGGAAAAAGTCAGGAAACATAGATGTAAGCATCACCAACAGAATACAAGAGATAGAAGAGAGAATCTCAGGGGCAGAAGATAACATGGACAACATTGACAGAACAATCAAAGAAATTGCAAAATGCAAAAAGACCCTAACCCAAAACATCCAGGAAATCCAGGACACAATGAGAAGACCAAACCTAAGGATAATATGTATAGAAGAGAGTGAAGACCTCCAACTTAAAGGGCCAATAAATATCTTCAACAAAATTATAGAAGAAAACTTCCCTAACCTAAAGAAAGAGTTGCCATTAACATACAAGAAGCCTATAGAACTCCAAATAGACTGGACCAGAAAAGAAATTCCTCCCGCCACATAATAGTCAAAACACCAAATGTAAAAAGCAAAGAAAGAATACTAAAAGCAGTAAGGGAAAAAGGTCAAGTAACATATAAAGGCAGGCCTATCAGAATTACACCAGACTTCTCACCAGAGACTATGAAAGCTAGAAGATCCTGGGCAGATGTCATGCAGACCCTAAGAGAACACAAATGCCAGCCTAGACTACTATACCCAGCAAAAC
>JADRCD010154431.1:21796-39323 GCA_019843815.1 Montemys delectorum | reverse complement strand
TTTTTTTTTTTTTTTTTTTTTTTTTTTGGCAAACAGCCTTACTCCTTGTTTATGTGTTAGCTCGCTGCCCTCGGGCTGTAGTGGCTAAGCAGTTGTGGAGCTCACACAGCCCCAGATCTAGACTCTTCCCCTTACAGTTTCTCTGCCTCTGCTCCATGCTTCATGTTGATAACCGAGGAGAACATGCGTGTTCATGTCAGCAGCTGCTTGACAGGGCCAGCGTCTTCATTCTCAGACTGCTTCCAAGTCTTCCCTTCCTTTTCCTCCTGTGTTTTTTCCCAGGGGTAGGAGATGGCTGTGGGGGGTGGGTGGGTATACAAGGAAGGGTGGAGTATGTGAAAACTGCGGGGCAGGCGGAATAGGAATTTGATTGCCTTTAGTTTGTAGTTTTCTGAAGGGAGAAGCCATTGCTTCATAATGCTGGCACTTTCCTCCTCCAGAAATAGCCATCTCTACGATGACATCTGTCGCCAAACTTGATTGTTTCTGCATTTCTGTCTCACATTTTGAAGTTTATTCCTATACGTATTATTGCTTTTTGATGCTATTAGAATTGAGATCTCTCAGTTATATTTTACAGTTGGCATTATGGTGGAAAGGAAGGATTTTGCTTATTGTGCATTTAAATTGTTTCTGATTCTTATGGATATATAAACTGTTAGAACTTAAATTGCTGTTGTTTGATGTTCATGTCTGAATTTACTACGCCAGATTGTCTGATTGCTAATTCTCCTGTGTCAGTCACATTGTAGAGTTCTATATCTGCAGTGGTTAGTAGAATGGCCTGTGTCCTCCCTTCCCTTTCATCTTGCACAGATCACAGCAAATAATAATTAAATCAAACAATGCTTTCATACCCAGTCGGCATTTGTTGGTGTTTTTGAAAACACCCGGAAGAGATTGTCACTGAACTCTTCATTAGACAACCTGTGCTTTTCAGAGCGGATGGTTGCCGCGATGCGGACTGTAGAGGGGTGCCTGTCACCTGCAGAGTCGGACCACCATTGCTCGCTGTGGAAAGCCTGTGGGTCATGGAGGATGCTTGACTTAACCTTGTATTTATCCTTTGGAACTGAAAGATGAGCAGATACTTATGAATCAGTTAGTGCTTTCCTGACTGTGTTCCCTGTAAAGCATTTGATCTTTACCCTGACATCTCTGCCTTAGGGATATGAAATCTATTTTAGATTTCAAGGTCTATTACTTGCCCTGAGCACGGGACAGGTGAACCATAAATCCAATCTCTGTTAACCTTTGCGAAGTTACCTTTTATTGCTATTTTTTTTCCTTTTTTTTCTTCTTAAATTCATGTCTTTTTACAGTGAGACGAAAGGGCCATTCATGTTAGTGGTTTCCTCTCTTTTTCCCTGTTCGGGCACTGCCTTTTGAGTGCAGAGATGGCCTCTGGCTGTGGTAGGAATGCGTATGGAAGTGGATAATTGACATAGTACATTGACTTGTGAAATGAACCCTCTTATTGCCTTTAGTGAAGTGCAACTCCATATGGAGAGAGTAATTGTAAGCACTCCTGTCTGCTCTAGTGTGTGGAGATTCGCTGGTACCATCATTGTGTATATACATACACTTCAGTGTGAAGCAGTGCTCTCATAGGCTGTGGAGATGTCTCAGGCCGCTCACCTCAGTTGCAGAGGAGCTCTGACTTTTGGGGCTTTGATACAGGACTGGCATTAGACGGATGTTTTCTCCGATTATTTGGTGGGGAGTTGATAGCTTTTTTTGAGTACTTAGTGTATTCTAAGCATTATGGTTGGGGTCCGACACATATAGGCATTGTGGTAGGCAGCCAGTTACAGCATTTCATCTTTACCGCACCATACAGAACAGCATCTCATTTTATAGATGAAATTGAAAGTTGGGTTGAATTAACTAAACCAGAGGGTTGGAGTTGAACCAGCTTGTAGGCCCAGAGGTCAGAATGTGAAGCCCAGTGTGCTTTTGTGCCCTGTGGACTAGGCTGAGTATAGCGGGGAGACTGGTGTGGAGGGGGAAGGGAAGGGTTTGTGGACTGGTGTGAAGGACAGTTGAAAGCCATGAAAGTCTGGGAATTCAGTGTAAGGACAATTTATTTCTTATCTTGTGTGTCTTCCATTTTTACTAGAGGAAGAGGAAGATTGAACAACCTCAGTTTGTTTTGACACTTATGCGAAGTCTGGCATGGCCTGAACCTCAGGCTTGTGAAGTGACCTATGTGGCCACAGGGATGCATGTGTATATGCACACATCCTTTCTGCCTTTTCTTTTGTTGTCCTCTGTGGCAAGACAAGCCATTGTCTCAGCTTTGGTTCAGGGTGGGGCTGTGGAGCAAAGTGATAGTGGAATGTGTTGGCCTGTTTTTCTGTTTTTAAACAGAAATACTAAGACAGTTTCTGTGCTTTGTCAGCAGCTACAGAAGGGTATGGACGTTGTATGTTTCAGTTCCTCACAGCCTCTAATGGTCTGAGTAAGCACCATTGTTTCTGGCTTGGAGACCTCGTCCACTTTTCTCAAGTATACGCATGAGGTGTTATGGACACTGCATATGCAGACACATATGCACCTGTGTGCTTTTCTGGACTTTTCCTGTGTGGTTGTGCTAAGTGGGTCATTTGGATAGATCCTATGCCATTTACCTTAAGCATGGCTAGATTATTCAGATGCAAACGATTATCAAGGGTCTTAGCTTTTGTGAGTGTGTGTGTGTGTGTGTGTGCTTGTGTGTGTGTTTTTCCAAGATTGGGTCTTGAGCATGCTGTGCCCCCTCCCCTGCAATGCACCAGCACGCCTGACAGGAGTCCATCTTTAGGGCCCATGTAGGGGCTGAGACCCTGCTCTGGCTGTCACTCAGCCAGCACTGGTTCTCGATGGCAGTGAGAGTGACTTGGGAGCAGTGCAGGTGCGCACAGGTGTCATCTGTTCCTGTGCCCACCTGTGATTGTCAGAATATCTTGTTGCTTGGCTCCCAGCCCTGAGGACTGCTCATGAATGGATTCTTAGTGCAAGTGAGCCTTTTTGCCAGAGGGTCCAGCCCAGCAGACAAGTCAGGGGTGGCACTGACCACTGGCTGTGTTCTCCATGTCTGGTGCCTGTCCCAAGTGATAACTCAGTGAAGTGATTTACTTCTTTCTCCCTAGAATGGTGTGATTCTAGAATAGAGTATGTGTGTCTCTTTTCTAGGCCACTTTCAGCCTAACATTTGTGATAGGAAAGAAACAATGCAAATCCTGGTATTTATAAAAATACTTATTAATGCTTTTCCAAATATGAAATTATTAATAACTGTTCAGCGTCCCTGTGTAGCCTGCATATATGTATGTGGACATACTATATAAAAACGTGTCTGCATGTGTGTGGTGCTAGGGATTGACCTAGGGCCTCACACATTCTGGGTTAGGACTCTACCGCTGAGCTGCATCTCAGCTGTGAAAACCTTTGAGGCGGGAAATTCCAAAGCCTGGTTGTGTTCTGCAGTTGCAAGGTTCTGGGACCCAGCAGCCTGCGGATTAGCACACAATCCTGAGGTGCTTACAGGTGGTGGGTGGATGCTCCTCTGTACCGGGGCTGCTTCCCCAGAAGTGTAGCTTTAGAATCGGGCATTCTCCACTGTTGCAGGGCCTGCAGGTAACTGCACACTACCCTGCGTTCTGGAACCAACAGTTCATAAGACAGTTATTTTTCTACGTGCTTAAGGAGAGGTGGGGAGTAGTAGACTCCTGTGACAGAACCATATAATCTGAAGAAATATATTGTGAGATTATAAAGTGCTGGACATTGGGACACCATTCTGTCATTTTTCTGCCCTGGAGCATGCTTATTATACCAAAAATCTGGGGAAGGATGGGAAAGCAAGCCTATTTCCTCTGAGATCTGAGCTGTCTTCTATTTGCGTGATCGTTTGAGTCCCTAACATTATTTATATCCTCCGAAGAAATGCAGGTTGGCTTCTGGCAGCATTTCACAGCCACTGCGGTATTTTCTTTTTACTTTAGAGCTGACATGAACTCCCATGACTTTTAGCATTTGGTTGGAGATTTGACTTTCCTGTCAGAGCTTATTCCTGGGGGGTTGGTTCAATAGGTACTTGTTGTTGTTTATTTGCAAGTATCCTGTTAGTTGATCTACTAAGACAACTATTCTTACTTTTGAGCTTTTGCAGTTTCTTGGCTGAATGAGAAACAGCTAACACTGATTTCTCCCTTTTCTTTTAAAGACTTTCAGCTGAACTCTCATCTCTCAACACTGGCAAACATTCATAAGATCTACCATACCCTTAACAAGCTAGTAAGTCAGTCTTTAAAGATACAGTTGCCAGCTTTGAAGCAGTCCTTTTGTGCAAGTGTGTTTGATAAAAGAATTTACCTGTGGCTATCACTTGCAATACTGAGTTTTCATGCTTACTGTAGGGTGTGCGATTTCCTGGTGTTAATGATTGTATTTCTTACAGAATCTGACAGAAGACGTTGGCCAAGACGATCACCAAACAGGTAAATGCAAACAACGTTACTGACGTTTTAGTAAATGTGCTGAGATGTAAACTGTGCGGTGGCCACAATGCTTTATCCCCTAGTGCCCTCAGTTAACAAGCTGCCACTCTTGGGGACCAGAGGTAAGAAGATAGTCAGGTTATAGCTCCTTCCCAGTAGGGACTCTGTTCCTGAGGTGCAGGATTATGATAGCTAGCTGTCTGATTTCTTCCGACGGCCTGAAGATTTTCCAGTAGCTTTCAGGAGCAATCCGTTTCCTTACCTAAGCATCTCAGCTCTTGCTGAAAGGCCCTGGAAAGGTGGGCATCAGTTACAGGGTGGCGTGGTGTGAAACTTGGGAAGGTGTTTGTGTTTTTGACCTGAGGGTGTCCTGAGTGAATTGAGAGAAATAAGAGGAGTACCTGACTGCTCCTAGGTATGGTAGAGGAGGTTTGTTTTAGGTAAGCTGGGAGAATCTGGTAGACCGAGTCAGCTTTTATATGTAAATTAGGCACTTCAGTTAGCCCTTTGTCCCAGTTTGACACCTAATCTGAGGAAAGTGGCAATCTTACAGCTGTGCTTTGGCTCCCTGGCCCTCAGGGTTTAAGCAGCTCCATGAATGCCTAGTTGAGCCCTCTGCTGTAAGTTCAGGGAATGGTCTGATGTTTTCCATCTGACCAGCATCTAGATCATGCTGCAGCCAACCAGGGGACCAGACTCAGAGAACCATTTCTCTAAGCCAGTCATGATTATAAAGTTCAGGAATGCGCATCTGATCTACAGTTAAAAAATTTGTTGCAAAAATCCCTTAAATGTATTGTAAAATAGAAAAATTACTACAGCTCCATGCTAGCTGATTCAGGCTGCTGCGACAACACCCTAAGCAAGCATCTTATAAATAGTCCTGTCTGACTGTCAGTGCTGGAGGCTGGGGAGGCAGGTGACAGATTGCTGTGTGAGGGCCCCTGGGGGGAGTGGGGCTCCCTGCAAGGTTCTTTTATAAAGGCTTATCCTCAGTCCTTGGGATTTCAGCCCATTACCCAGTCAGCCCCAGAGACCCCAGCTCTCCATATGTCAGGGATGAATTTTGGAGTGACACATTTGGCCACGGCTTGGTGAAGACATTTGAATGGCACTAAAGTGAGTGGAGTGAAGGTTGGTGATCTTCACTCTCCTCACTACTGATCTGTCCTTTTTTCCTCCTAGATACTGTCACAACACACATCTGTGTCTTCTGAAGCGTCCATGGCTTTTACATTTTCATTTAATGGTAGATTGTTAGTGTGGGTCTCATCCTCTCCCCAGACTGATTTAGAGTTAGTTGAACTTTAACCATGAGAAGGAGGTTGAAGAAATAGTTGGCTGGAATGCACTAGCTTTCAGTCAGTGTTCGCAGGGTCCAGGCTGGCACGCCTGCTGCGTGCCCCCCACCGGCCCTGTAATGGAGATAGTCTTCCTGCTCTACTGGGGTGCCGGCATCTCAGAGTAGCTTGGCTCTCTGCTCAGCATCCTTTCTCTGGCTCTCAGACCAGACAGGACCCTCCTGTTCATGGGAGTATGAGACGGGAACAGATGGAGGCAGGTGTGTTGAGGAAGTCCAAGGCAAGCAGTCCATTTTCAGTAGCACATTAAATAAAAAAGGATCTGTTCTTTTTTTCAATTTGCTGCTTAATTGTCGAATTCATGGATATGTCATATGTTCCTCGGACTCCTGATGTGCATTTGTATGCATGACCCTAACTCTTGGCTATTTTCAGTAATACTGGAATAAAATTTCTAGGGTCAAGTTAATAATTAAGGAGAAAACCACGATTCTCTGCTTGAAATTGCCGGTGGTTGTGAAGTGTTTTTTTTTTTTAAACTTAAGAGTTGGGGTAGCTTTAGTTTTTAAAATAAGATTTTATATTAGTAAGACTTATGATTATCTTAGCTATGGTAACAACACCTCTTATTTCTGACTTGTGAATATTATATAGTTAATTTTGGAGTTTAGATTTAAATGAGTAATTGTTACTATAGTGATTTCATATCTAATATGTATATGTATGTGCCTGTGTATATGGGATATGTATGTTTGTATATATGGTATAAATAAAATATACGTGCATATGGTATATGGTATATATGTGTATGTGTGTGTGTATCATATACATATACCAGATGTAGTATGGTGAGCCTGCTGTCTTGTGTGTGTGTGTGTGTGTGTGTGTGTGTACTGATGTATGTGTACATGTGTGCAGATACACTGTATGGGTGACTGTGTAGGGCCAGAGGTTGACATTAAGATGTCTTTACTTGCTTCCCCACCCTATTTTTTAAAACAATCTCACTGGATCTTGAGCTCCCTGGTTTTGGCTAGACTCCATTGCCAGCAAGCACCCAGATCTGCCTGTCTTTGTCTATTCCTTTGGGGTCAGGGTTACAGGTACATGCATCCATGCTTATCTTTGTATGTAGGTGTTGGGGATCTAAACTCATGTCCTTATATTTGTAGGACAAGCCTTTATCCATGGAACCATCTCCCTGGAGCAGGGCTTGTTTACCAGTTCATCACCACAGTTCCACACTTGGTTCTGGCCTCTGTTGTGTTTCCTACTCTACACTGTAACAGTTAGCAGTGAGCTTGAGGCTTGGAGATATGAGCAGGTGTTTCCCTTGGACAATCTTGGAGTCTGAGAACTAAGCATTGTGTGCAGTAGAGCCAAGGCCATGTCAGAGGTGGAGCATCTCATGTGCTGCCTTGTGTTCCTGATCGTCCATGGGGCAGATAGAGAGATGAGTCTGAGCAAAAGTAGCTGGAGAATAGAGAAATGATGAACAGAAGAAAAGCACAGAGGGAAGAAGAAAAAGTCAGGAAAATGATGGTACATGCCAGAGTCCATGTTACTTAGAGATAAAGGGAATTTCTTCTGTCTTAAATAGTAGGAAAATTTGGTTCATTTAAAAGTTACTTGTTTTATTTGAATGGGTAATTCACTGATGTGTTCAAGGTAATGCAATAAAATCCTATGTACTGGTGAGATGTCTAAGACTGCTATGTATTTATCAGCCAAAACCATGAAATCTCTGACATTGAGTCCACTCAGTGGAGTGAGCTTCCTGAAGACCATGGACAGGGCAGAGTGAGCCGCACACAGTGTCATGAACTGAGACAGCATGCTCACCAAAATGAAAGAGGCAGGACAGGTGTGCATTTTGGACAAGTCAAAAACAGCCTTGCCCTCTTATTTGGGAACGAATGAAACTGTGCATACGAGCTGCCAAGTCTTGTGGGAAATCAACTCTAATGGGAGTTTTGCTGAAGCTTATAATGTAAGGTGATTACAGGAAGCCAGGAGAACCTCTCAGGCACCTATTGGTGAGTTAATGTCGTACCAAGATAAACTTTCAGCAAGGTGGGTAAACTAAATCAAAGGCCTTTGGCTTATCCAGGTGACCTCAAGTTGTCTTTAAAACTTGATTTTCTGAGACAATACTAAAATACTAAAATAGACCTACTTAAAAATGCAGCAGTATTTTAAACTGTTGAATGTGGGAAGAAAGGCTACAGTAATTGGCTTAATTAAAAAAAGATAAAAGTTTTCTCTTGAAATGCTGAATAAAAAAATGAATCTGAACTTCCAGGAAAAAAAAATTGGGTTTTAAAATTGTGCTTGTATGAGTGTGTATGTGTGTGTGTCCAGAGAACTCTCTGGAATAGGTTCATTCTTTCTACCTTCATGTGGATTCTTTGAAATCAAGCTCAGGTTGCCAAATTTTTGTGACAAATGCCTTTATTGGATGTGCTGTCTTACTGGCCCTAAATTTTATTGTTATTGTCTCTTTAATGATTATTTAAATGCCACACCATTTAGAAGAAATTTGTATCTGGGGTCCCAGCATTCTGAAGGCTGGGGCTGACCGAATGAGAGTTCAAGGGCAGCCTGACCCAGTCTGAGACATGTAGCAAGATACTGTCTCAGAAAGCTCAAGGGCTGGGATGCTGGTCAGCAGTAGAACTTTTGCCTGGTTCTCAGGAGGTTCTAGCTCCATGCTGTAAGAAGTGCTGTGTCTGTGTCCTCGGGCTGTGGCTTTGCATCCCCTCCACCTAAAATGTCACATGGGTTGTAGCCTGTTCTCTGAAGTAAATAGACTCATAGGGTTTCTTACTAGTATTATCTACGTTCTGATTTTTTTTTTTTTCTGTAAAGGTGTAGTTACATGGAGGTAAAGTATGTATCTAAGCTTTGAAGCATACATTTATTGATAGAAATACCTAAGAATTTGTAGAACATTCATTTAGATTTAAACATTTCTTTTTAATTGTAAAAAGTTATCTCAGTTGTTATAAGAAGCATGCATTCTGCCTGCCAGTAAGCATGAAGTCAGCTTTGCTGAGGAATGGGGAGGGAGATTGGAAGTTTTGGTGCATTATCTACTCAGGTGGTTTGGTGTCTGAAAATGCTCTGACTTTAAGCAACTCGATTTATGCATGTTGTATGAACACATTTGTTCAGTGAATCCTTAACTGTCTGTGGAATTCAGTAAAGTGTATTTTACTATTATAATTGATTACATTTGCTATATATATTACAAGTGAACCAACAGGAGACCACAAAGAGAGATGTGCTTTTTCCCTTCTCTGTATTATTGTTGTTGTTGTGTTGAGACTGTGTTTTAATCTTTAACTCACATTGGCCTTGAACCCTTTTCTGTAGCCTGTGTTGAGTTTGCATCGTTTTTGCTTCAGCCTCCCATGTGAGCAAGTACAGGCTGACAACAGGCATTGATCACTCTTGTCCAAGATGCACTTTAGGAAGTCCTAGTGCTTGGATCTGCCGGCGAAGGGAGGAACGGAGGAGGCAGCAGGCAGATGTTGGGCAGAACTTGTGTATTTGACTGACCTCAGGGCTTGTTGGTAAATTGTAAACATGCAAAATAGCCCAGAAAAGTCTCTATGAGTCTGTATTCTCCCCATCTGTCTTGTGAGGCAGCTGTGCAGAGGCAGAGGCAGAGTGCTTGAATAGTGGTCATCAGAGTGTAGTCATGGCATATTGTGGAAAATGGCCAGTAACAGTTACTTACTTATGTGAATACTTAGATTCAGAAAGATCTAAAAGAAAGTCATATTTCCTAGCTAGGAGATAAAAGTTTTGAATAAAAGTGAGGTACCAAACTTGAGGATATGAGTAAGGTCTACACAGATATGAGAAAAAAATGGTTTGTGAAACTTAAGAGAAGAAAGCTTAGGTGTGGCAGTTTGAATAGGTATGACTCCCATAGACTCATGTATTTAAACGCTTGGCCCATAGGGAATGGCACTATTAGGAGGTGTGGCCTTGGAGGAGGTGTGTCATTGTGTGGATGGGCTTTGAGGTCCTTTGCTCAAGCTATGCTCAGTGTGGCATACAGTCTCTTCCTGCTAGCTACAGATCAAGATGTAGAACTCTCAGCTCCTTCTCCAGCACCATGTCTGCCTGCACGCTGCTATGTTGCCCACCATGATAATAGACTAAACCTCTGAAACTGTTAGACAGCCCCAATTATGTTTTCTTAACTTATAAGAGTTGTCATGGCCATGGTGTCTCTTCACAGCAATGAAACCCAAACTAAGACATTCAGTAAGAAAAAAGTGTAAGAAGATTGGTTGATGTAAGATGTTTGTGTGCTTTCCAAAGATGTGCTACGGTGGCGAGTAGGGGCGTGTTGCTGACATCGTGTTGCGGTTTCTGAAGAAGCAGATGCTAAAGGAGCTAATGAATTATGGTTTGTTGGAGCGAGGAGACATTATTTTCTAGTGCTCATTCCTCATGGACTGAGGGGATAAGTACGTTTTCCTGTATTCCGTAAATACCGTGGGAGGAAAAGGCTGCTGACTACCAGGTGCTTTGGGAAGGAGCTGCCTCTCCCTCACCACGTGTGTCTGTATCCAGAGCAGCGGAAGCCCCCCCCCCCCCCCCCCCCCCCGGTGACAGTAGGGACACTCCCAGTTCTGGACACAGTCTCAGGCTGTATAGTTAGGTAGCCAAGCATTGGTAAGCAAGGTTAGCATCATCTCCGGGGCCGACCGATAGCCCTCGGAAGCTTAGGGTGCTGCAGTGTTTGAACCTTGGCCCACGACGGGGTGTAGCTTGAGAACTGGAGACTTGTCTGTAGGGAAGGTGAATTGAGTGTGTCGGGTGGTAGGCAGCACTCTCTCTGGCCTTTTTCCTGTTCTCAGCTGCTGTGTCGAGAGGTAGAGAGAACTTTGCAGCTCTGAGGAAATTTTCACTCTAGGACAGATGTAGTTAGGCTCCGGGTACAGTGGCTGGGAGTGATCTGCCTAAGCCTGCTGGGCTGAGGGAGCAGGCAGGCTCTGATGCCAGGGACTGTCCAGTATGGGCTGAAGATTTAAGCCCATTTGGGAGACCCTGAAAGATAGCAGAATGGTATGAGCCTAAGAGTGACCCAGGGTTTGGTCCCAGCTTTTCATGGCTCTGAGTAGGTCGTGGCTATGACCTACTGCTGACCACTCTTGCCTTGCTTTTCACGCCTCATTCAAGCTCTTTACTACTAAAAGTAGCTTGAGCCATCTTATACAGCGGCTGCTCTTCATTTGGCTGTGGAGCCACTACCCTAACTCCAGACTCTCTTCTGGTTTCTGGGACATCACAGAAGTTATTAACTTCCTTTTCCTGTGTTCTGCCAGGTTGTTAACCTTCCTTTTTGGCGTCTTGAATAGCTGTACTTCCTAGGGCTGGGGTTACAGAGCTTACAGCTGACAGTGAGTGAGAGCTGGCTTTCCGCTGACTGCTTGAGTTCCCTTACCATTTGGCTGCACACACCTACACACAGTGTGTGTCTTCAAATGTTTGCCGAATAGATGTTTGTCCTCATGAGAATTGTGAGAGAGTGAACAAGAGAGACACCTTACCACTCTTCAAATGATGAAGGAATAAGATGCCTAAAATAGGTTAGCAGTTGCCCATGCTACAGTGTTAGCTGGAAAGCTGACTTTGAATGTGGGTTGCTATAGCCTTGGATGCTTGCAGCATGGCTATCCACAGCCTTTTAGCCATTTTGGAGACCTTGAAAAGTTGCCAGATGCCTGAGCTGTGGTTTCTCCAAGCTGTTTTGTAGAGAATTACCGTTGCCTATTATGTGCTGGGCTCTTGTGAGAATTAAGCACTGTGTCCAGTGGCACTCGGATCCAGACGGGGTAACTAGTATCTTTTTTTTTTTTTGTTTTTGAGACAGGGTTTCTCTGTAGCCCTGGCTCTCCTGGAACTCACTCTGTAGACCAGGCTGGCCTCGAACTCAGAAATCCGCCTGCCTCTGCCTCCCAAGTGCTGGGATTAAAGGCGTGCGCCACCACCGCCCGGCGAACTAGTATCTACTTATCATGGTCTCAGTGTCTACAGCCCGACAGCCACTCTCTTGGGTCTGGCCTTCTCTTCTTGGTCGCGCCTCTTTCTTCATAGTCCTTTTCATTAGGAGCGTGACTGAGTATGTCCATGCAAGGGTTTAGAACAGGGCATGGAACCCTGTGACTGTGTGGTGTTACTATCGCCAGATTTTCATAGCCTTTCTAAGTTACAGTTACACTTCCTCACACGAGCCCTATTTGAAGGAGGCAGTCATTCGCAAGTGGCAGAAACAGGGAAGAGGTAATGTGAGACTTCTGTTTTGAAGTCAGATTTCTGCCCACCTCCCAAACCCCTGCCCTCCCCGTCCAGTATCCCTTGAAGCCTGTGTTAGGACGAGTGTGCATGTGTGTGTTCTAGTCAGGGTTGCTGGTCAGTCTGCTTTGCCTCATGAAGTGCCTGTCTGTGACAGGCAGACAGATTGTTTTGAAGGAGCGAGCATTGCTGTATAAGAAGTGATTTCCCTGAATGCCATCTTTACAGTGAAGCTCACCTCTCCTTTTGCTGAAGGAGGGTGGTGGGGAGTGTTTATTTGGGTAATGGCGAGGTTTATTTCTTGACTATACCATTTTCCTAAAGCAGGAACTAAGACACACTTCTGGTTCTGACTGATAACATCTAACCACTTCACAGGGCAGGCAGGCAGGCCTTGGGGTTGGTTATTTAGTGGTGACTCTGTTCGGAAGTAATGCATGTGCCATGCCTCAATTTTGTGTGCTCCAAATTTGTTCCGTAGGAAGCCTGCGGTCTTGCAGTTCTTCGGACTGCTTTAGCAAAGTGATGCCACCCAGGAAAAAGAGAAGGCCTGCCTCTGGAGACGACTTATCTGCCAAAAAAAGCAGGCATGACAGGTAGGGTACAACGACCACCAACCCAGAGCGTGTGCAGAGCATGTAGGGAGTGGCACTGTCACCTGTAGGTGGGCTAGACTCCTGTTTCTGTAGGTGATTCTTCACAGTGTAATTGTTTCATGATGCTTATTCTATGTCTTGGTTCGTATTAAGAAAAAATAGGCAATTTGAGTTATTAGAAATTAGTTTCATCTAGTCAGTTGATTCTCTGGAACTTGGGTGGAACATCAGTTTATTTCCATTGAAGCCTGGCTGGCATAGGCTGTCAGGACTGGCTGTCTGTCCTCTAGAGACGGTCTCACTAGCTGCAGCCACATCATCAGAGCGAGGCAGCTGCTTTGAGTGTCCTCCTGGATTGTCAGCCAGTCAGTTTCTTCTCATTGGGCTGAGAATTTAATGAAAACTGAAAAACAAGGCTATTTAAATAATACCCAGACAGGCTACATGCTAACCATGGTGATGCCAAGACCACTGTGCTTTTAATGTTTTTCTTAGGTGTCTTTATTGTTTTGCCTTTGATCTTAAGTAACTTTTTCTTTCTTCACGTGACAAATTTCATGTCTTGTCTTTTCTTCATGTTTATGTCTTTCTGCATCCCTGGTGTGCGGGTCATTTCATCCATGGGCTGCAGTGTTCATCTTTAAATGGATGGAGTTAGATGAGTTTGGTTTCTTTCTTGCTGTCATGCTTCATTTGTTACAACTCAGTTGGAGGAGCAGAGACGGACAGCAAAAATGAAAATAGCGCCAGTCACAGTTAATACCTCAGCAGAAAGTGTTAGCCAGGAGAGGAGTGACTTCTCAGATAATCACCAACTGTCTTCCGGCCAGTGCTTTTCAATTTTACAAAGCTAAGTACTTTGCATCAGGCGACTGATAAATTCTCATACTCATGTAGGCATCTGTGCTGTAATTTTTTTCTTCAGCATAATTTAGTATGATATTGTGCTATGGCAAAGCCAACTTGAACACCGGCGGTTAGGTGATGTTTTTGAGTCGATTCTTGGCCTCCTAGGGACTTTATTTAGATACCATAAAGTCGATACATTCTAAATGTCTAATTCAGTGTGTTTCTAAGTTAACTGAGTTGTACAGACTGTCATTATAAGCCAGTGTTGGAACATTTCCACTGTCCCAGGCAGTCACTCTGGTACTTTCTGGCAGCCTAGGCTTGCTGCTCAGTGGCCCTCTGTTTCCTGCCTTTAGTTAGCATGGTGTTTTTGAGACTCATGTATATGATAATGTGCACCAATATTTTGTTTCTTTTAGCTGCTGCATTATTTTTCCATTGCATGATTTTGGATAAATTTTATTTATAGAGAATTCTTAATTTAATGCTGCCATACCAGAAAACTACAAGTTAATTGATGAATAACAGGCTCTGAGCTAAGATAGGAATGCTCTTAGTCCTTTTCTCTTTGAGCCCTTAGCCAGTATCCATACCTTATGTAGGAGAAAGAGAACTTGGGGTTTGTAGTTTTGATAACTTAATAGTTTTCCACTAGCATGATGTTCTAGAGGCAGTAGATGTCAGCATTTCTGTCAGAGGTCTGCACAGGTAATCAGTCACTTGCAGATAAATGTTCATATAAATTCGTAAGAGAATTATTTAAGATCTTTATATTGTTATATAAATGAAAAATATACCCATAAATATTAATATACCTGGGTATATGTGATAGTTAAACTATGCGTTTTGTATCTAACTCACAATTTGAAGGCCCTGCTTCTGTGTGCCTATGTGGGAGGCTCTCCTCAGGCATATTGCGGATGTGAGACTCGAGTTGCAGGACTGCCCTGTCACTCATGTCTCCAGCCCCGCTGCCCAACAGGCTTACACTGGAGAACTAGGAGCCAGGGATCTCTTCTCTCTCCTAAGGCGTAAGGGTTATGTTAACACAGGAACCACCAGAGAGATCCTTGCACCTGGATTAATTTTGTTCTAGAAAGTTGGTCATGAGTTGATGTTTCTCTTCATTTGTGTAAGGTTTTCTGGTGTCATTACTGACAAATTCCTCCTTAGCCTGTACCTGTGCTTATCTCATCACGCAGAAATCAGAACTTAATAGAGATAGGAATAATTAATGTTTTTTAAGGATCATTTTTAATGCCTCATTTCTTGCCATATTTTACTTAGAATCTTTCTATAGTGAATTCTAGGTTGTGAGGCAGAGGAAAGTTTATTAAATAACTAATTGATTTAATTCTAATTGATTATTGACAAGACAGTTGTATTAAGTGCTTACTGTTTAATTCTTTATTAAAGTAAGTATGGGTGTATTTCAGCACTAGTTATGAAACTGCTACTTCCTGCTCAAAAATGCAGGAAGTAGAATGTTTAAAATATACTTAAACACTGGTGGAATGGATGACTGATTTAGGCCAAAGTGAAAATTACCTGCTACTTGAATCCAGTGTCTTTGAATAACATAAAGGTGTTTTTTCAATTTGCAGCATGTATAGGAAATACGAGTCAACTAGAATAAAGACTGAAGAAGAGGCTTTCTCCAGTAAGCGGTGCTTGGAGTGGTTTTATGAATACGCAGGTAGGTAACGACCTGTGTAGTGTGAAACTGTTCCTGGGGAAGCAAGGGGCATCTTAGAAGAGATTACAGAACTTTAAAGCATGTACTTAAGTGTGTGTGTGTGTGTGTGTGTGTGTGTGTGTGTGTGTGTGCTGGGGTAGGGTCATGGCTGGTGGCAGAGAGTCAGAGCAGAAGAAAGAGACGTAGTTGGAGCCAATCAGTAATACCCTATTTATAGGGTAAGGCACCTAAGTCCAAGAATTGAGAATTCTAGACAGGAACTGAAAAGATGTACCATCCTTAGGAGCAACCTTTCAGCGGCTACGAAGCCTAGTCAGAGTCCTGATCATGGGCAGTCACTTGGCTACACCTCCAAGTTAGAGTAAGCATTGCTGTTTTGAACTTGATCGTGGTGCAGTGGTGTTTTCTTATATCCAGTATCTCTATTTTGGAAGATCATCTTGCAGACAATGTTTACTTTGTCCTTTAAAATGTCTTGAGGCTGAGTTGCATTTCTGCAGTTTTCTGTGACTAGTGACTGCACGTTGCAGCCTGGGCCCTGTGGTCTGCCTGGTGCTGAGAGGGTGAGGGAGAATCTCATCTGGCTGGAGGTTTTCTGACCTTCTGTCTTCCTCTCTGTAATTTAGGCCTTTTTAACGTGACTGTTGAACTTTTGCACAGTCACCTCGACTGTTTGAACAGCCTTCACACACACTTTTGTGTCACCGGTCTTGGTTGTAGACCACGTCCCATGTGTCTCTGGTTGTCTTACTTAGAAATACAATGGAGCAGCTCATGGATGCTGTTCTCCCTGACGTCCCCTGCCTGCTGCTTAAAAGTCTCTGTTGGCCCCAGGATGCCAGAAACAGCTCAGCGGTCCCTCTGCAGGGATGGATGCCTTCTCCACTTTCCCACCTGACAGTAACCCTTCTTTTTACTTCCTACTGATAGTTGCTGGCCAGTGAGATCCAGGTTGGGGCTCCTGAATCACAACAGCTTTCCGGCCTTCTTGGTACTTCTACAGGACTTTGGTCATAACTCGTCTTGTCCAACTTTGAGTATAAAAGTTGGTTTTCGCTGGGAAGTGGTGGCGCATGCCTTTAATCCCAGCACTTGGGAGGCAGAGGCAGGTGGATTTCTGAGTTCGAGGCCAGCCTGGTCTACAGAGTTTGTTCCAGGACAGCCAGGGCTACACAGAGAAACCCTGTCTTGGAAAAAAAAAAGAAAAAGTTGGTTTTCCTTTTCCCTTGCTCTCACTGGACTCTTTGCTCTGTTGAGAGTCTTGCCTCTTTCACCACAGAGACTGACCACAGGGACCAGGTTCTAGGCTTTGTAGACATGTACTGGGAAAAGAGTGTCCCCCCCCCCCCCCGTGTGCATATGGGGGGAAGGGGGGTGCCGTTGAAAGGACGCAACCCCTACTCCCTTAGTTTTCACTTAGTGCATTATGTTTGTGAAGTTCCTCAGTACATCTGGTAAAGTCCCAACTGGATTTTGTGTTCGGGGACTGAGCCCTGGAGAGACTTCCTGGTACTGGAGTGTATCTGTTTTCATGCTTCATTAGAACATGAATCTTTGAGGACATTCCTAATAGGATGGACAAGTGATTGGCAGTTTCCACAGAAAAGGCTGAGTGGCTGAAGGGCTGTTCCACATTCTTACTGAGTTAGGAGGGTAGTTGGTGGCCTATATTGAGTCACAGTTATCGCTATGAAAATATGTTACAAAATGGAAATTTTAAACAAAACCTGGTATAGTAACATAACTTTTTTGAGTGTATGTTTTTCTTTAAATGCAGATAAAAAAAGGTCTCTCTCTCTCTTTTTTTTTTTTTTAAAGAGGGCAGGATAGAGTTGCCATCTTGCTTGCTTTTCTTTGACTTCAGAAGTTGACATTTTGGAATTAAAAGTACAGCCATGTTTTTTAGCTTCCTTGGGGTCCCTGCTGCGCAACTCTAGACACTCATCCCTGCAGAGTGTGTGGGGATGGGTGAGTTTTTCTGTGTGTTCATCGTCCCTTACACCCTCCCCCACCTTATCCTTTTCTCCTTTCGTGCCTTATCAGTAGGAAAAGTGCCTTCAGATTTAGAGTGACTGAAAGCTCCACTTGGCACCACATTCTCTCTCTCTAGGACACAGGTCCTGGAAGTGCAGTTGGTCATAAGCTGTGAGGCTCCACAAGGGTGGACTTGCGTGTGCATGTGGCATGAGTCTGTAGGTGATGGCTGTGAGGCTCCATAAGGGTGGCCTGGGAGCAAGTATGCTGCACCAGGGTGGCCTGGGAGCAAGTGTGCTGCACCAGGGTGGCCTG